>JANHGB010067697.1:0-52490 GCA_026283785.1 Coracopsis vasa
AAAAGTATTGTCTTTTAAAAGCTGTCTCTGGTTTTCCAGCTCAGGAAAGCTGCTCTTTGAGGATGCTGTGCTGAGCAGGTATTCAAATTCTTCTTGGGCCAAGGAGACTAAAAGGTGGCTCCCACCTCTCAAGACATCCATGGCAAAGGAGGAAATTGGTCCTAGGTCAGTAGTCTACTCACTAGACCTGTGAAAAAGAATCAGTGTAGGAATCAATAGGCACTTTCCCAAGACAATGATTTTGGTGAAAGATAGATATATCGACACAGGGCCACATTTATTTATTTGTTATTATCAAAAATTACTATAAATATACAGAACCTCATGAGGATAAAGGGGACTCCAGTAATATGTAACCTTAGGACTCACACAAAGATGTGCATGATGACTGTTACAATTATACTTTGTCATAAAAGTTAAGATTTCTTTCTGTCACCATGCAGCTCTGCATGGTTTAAATTACATTCATGCCCATTCTCATTATTATATGTTACAGGTTATTAGTTTGTGTGCTAAAAAAGTAACAGGAAAGAAAGCAGAAAATGCGTTACATTGCAAATCTCTTTCCTGCCACATACGTTATAAGTTAACATATAATGTATTTTATTCCTAATTAAATTAAGGCAGGTCCTTTTTGCACTGCTTCATTATCCATTTGCCACAAAGAGGCATGGCCTCATCAGTCTTCTGATGAGATGCCACCAAATAAAGTTATTATGGCAAGAATTAATTTAGGGAGAAGGTATTAGCTGGCTTTCTACAAAAGCAGTTTCTAGTCTTATTAGCTTGCATTATATAGTTGAAATTGAACTTCCATAGCAGAAATTGAATTTAGGAGGGCACAGTGAAACATGCATGCTACCCTTTTTTCAGCCTAACTGTAGGATGTTAAACTTCCTTTAGAGAGAATGGAGCTTATAGTCCAAGATCTTGAGGTGCACAGTCAGCACCTCAGTTGAAGACAGTGGAAGAAGTCATGCATTTATGATAAAAAGGTTTATACAAAAGTCCTGCTGATGTCTATTTTTCACCTAAATTTGATAGCAAAAGTCACCAGGCCTGAAAAGAGACCTGCTATCCCTGCACATATTGCAAGCGCCTCCACAAGCTGTTCATTTGCAAGAACAACTATAGCCCATGCATGTGTAAATCTTATCATATGCAAATAGAAGTTTACATGATTTGACTGCACAGTGGTGAGCCTCCGTGTGCATAAATATGCATTAGGGCTAGGCTTCAGATTAGAGAAATCTGATCCTACGAGGTCTTAACGGAGCTCTGCAAAACTGAAAACTTTTGTTACCAGATGTTGCTTTGAAGTATTTTGACTGAAATATTGCCTGTGGGTTTACATGGGAATAAAACAAGAGGAAAATTTGTCCTCTTGGAATGTTCTTACTGGGGGCATTGCTACCATTTCAGTCATATTACAAGGAATTGCTGTGATAATTTATTCTTAGAATTTAGAAAGTGCAGTGAAATTCCAACAGAGGATTTTGTAATGTCCACCAAACATCAACCAGTATTCAGATTTGAAGCCAGTTTACGAAGTAATAACTAGCGACAGATTGAGTTAGGACAGAAAAATATTCAGTCACAGGTGTTTAAACATGAGTATTCACTTTCAACTAATTAAGATAGGGATAAAAAAGAAGTGAAAGGGAACATAGGTGGGGGAGAGGACAGGATGGAGAAATAACATTTTGGAGCTTTTTTGCCTCAATTGGAATTGAGGTGTATTGGTAAAATAAACCCGGTTTCATTCTTAAAGATGAAGCACACAGCAGACTTGATTAGAAAACCCACACTTATGACTCTTTCATGGGACTTCGCTGGCCACCACTGATTGTACTGTGATTATTTTGTTCAGTCTTGTTTTCATCTGTGATTTAAAACTGTGTTCCACGGAGTGTCCTACCAATCTCCTGTATTGCCTACAGCTATAGCCACTTGCAGTCTGTGCTCAGTGGAGTGCCTCAGTATTTGTTATGATAAGTATCAGGCCACTGACTGTAGCATCTCTGTGTGCTGAAATTCTTACCTTCACCAGGTACATTACCATTACCATTTAGAAAGGTGTAGCTTTGGGCTCATAAGACAGGGAACAAGAAAATGTATGCAGCTTTTGGAAATAGCAACGCTGGAGAAACTTCTCTGGCTTCTTTCAGAAATGCCACCATTTCAATATAGTTCATGACCAGTCATATGACAAGGAACTGTGAGGTATACTTAGTTTTAAGAAGTGTCTGTACCCCTGTCTGCTGTCATTAAACTTGTGCTAAAAGGTTTTGACAACAGTTAGGTCCTTATTTGGAGCCATGCGTGGGTCCATTCTAAAGACTGTTTGAAGAAGAATCGGCTCAAGACATCTGACATCA
Source organism: Coracopsis vasa (assembly GCA_026283785.1). Classification (NCBI taxonomy): domain Eukaryota; kingdom Metazoa; phylum Chordata; class Aves; order Psittaciformes; family Psittacidae; genus Coracopsis; species Coracopsis vasa. The sequence continues at coordinate 2,379 of JANHGB010067697.1, forward strand.
GCCAACCACACTGGGAGGCAGGAGATAGTATAGACAAGGGAGAGGATTGCTGAAGACTTTCTAGAATATGAATTACTATATTCTATAGGATTGAGTTCTATGCACTTACACTGTGGTCACATAATTCGATGTGGTGACAACTCGGTATGATCATAACACCGCATGGAGAAAGTGTGAGGCCATACAGGATTAAAACCTGATACCTTTAAGGGTCTGTAGTTGTTTTGTGTGTACTTTGATTTCTAGATAAACCCCAGACTCTTCCTACATGATCTCCCATGACATCAGTAAGCACAAGCTTCTGCAGAAGCTTGCTTGGCTGTGGTGGTGTTGACAGACTGTTGTAGCTCTGAGGTTGCTAAAGGACCATGACTCTCTATAAAGAACTTCTGGAATGGTAAAGGAAAAGCAGAGGGAAAGACACACACACACTCACAGAGAGACATCTGGAGAAGAGAAAGAAACTCGTCTATTACCTCAGACTTCCCCAGGAAACTTGAAAGAGACTCAAGCTATGAAAGTTGTTCTCCAGAAGAGCTGGCAGAGCAAAGGAGAGGGAATAGAGGAATTCACTGGCTCAAATTACTGTGGCATTGGTCACAGCTCTGGATGCTGCTGGTTAAATCTCATCATGGGCATGTATAAAAAGCAGGTCCATTGCTCATGCAGAAAGACCCTGAGCATCGGCTGTGCAGGAGAATGAAAGGTGGTATTGCAGGGGAAGAAGGGGCCGGGACTGAAACGCATCTTGAAATTGCAGCCTCGTGATACTCACCCTCTCCTTCGGATTTGGGATTATGATGGCCAAGGAGCATGGCAGTTTAACAGTCTGGTCCCCAACACTATACTTCAACCCCTTCTCTGATATGTGGGTTTTCGGTGCATGCTGTCTTAGTCTTCAAAATCACTTTTATAAATGGAAACAGGTAGGAAGTGGCCACTGAGGTAACAGTTCATGTAGTTGACTACATAATCAAAAGTAACACAACAGCAGTAAGTCAAAATACTTCATCACAGTGAACCTGTCTCTCCCTAGGAAGTCCTCTGGATGATACTGACCTTCAAGTTGACGTTAGATTTACAGCTCAATTCCCTTGGGTAATGATGCTGATTGCATCCACGCTAAAAGAGCAAAGTAAGTTCACTTCCTTCCCCTCTGTTGCAAGATTTCACTCACAGCTGTCACAGGGAAAGCCTATGACAGGTCCCTGAATTGCTTTAGACATTTGGCAGCTGCAGAGCTCTTTCTAAAGGATAGAAATATCTCCACTGCTCGAGAGCAGCTGACAGCCGAAGAAAGATGGTCAGCTAAATTCTTTGTTGTAACCACTCCATATACCAAGATAAGTAGGATGATTAAACTGATTTATAGTGCTTGGATACCCAACTGCTTTTCTCCCCAAAATAAGATCTACAGAACAGATACTCAATTGCTTAATGAAAAGAAACAACCATCCTTCTGTTGACAGCAATATTACTGAAATGTAAGAAGAGGGATCCCAAATTGTCAGTTTAAGGCACGTTCACCTTTCACATGTGGCTTGAGTTAAAAATCCTGGGCTCAGACTGACTGAATTTGCTGGGACAGGTATTTAGTATGCCTAGCAGTAGCCAGCTACAGTGGAGTTGTCTGCCTCTGAGTTATACTCAGGGCTCAGTTTCGAGTCAATGCAGATCTCGTCTATCCTTCAATGGAGTCTAAACCAGAATAATCTCACTGTAGAATAGAAATCTAAAATATATCAGATGACTCATTTCTAAAAATGTGTATTTCCCCCCAATTTTGCTAAAACTGCACTTGCAGCTAAGGTTGCCTAAGAGCTGAGAAAACCAGGCACATAGTAGATCCACTTAAATACATTAGGAAAATCATCAAGTACCTTATCCATGTTGTTAGGCAAAATCCCTGCCCTGCTCTAAGGTCTTCCACTAGTTGCTACATTAACAGTTTGCACACTTTAATCAAAGGGTCAGTGATCACCAGGTAAGTCATGATGAAGGAAAAGGGCAGGGAGTAGGGTTTTCAGATAGCTTTTGTTTGCTATCACTAAAATATTTATTCCCAAGGCCTTTTTGACAACCAGGGATGGGGAAGCTGCTGGTAATTTTAAATAACATAGTAGCATTTGAATTAAAACTGCAAAGCTCTTGGTTTCTTGATGTTTCAGCAGGCATTAGACCACCAGCAACGCTGGGAACAAGTGCTGCTGGTAAATACACTTGACAGGGAGCATTTGTAATCAACACAGCTCAGTACAACCTTTAAAGGAGCATACCTGAACGAGATTGCCTGAGGCAATCCTGTTCAAGTACATTGACACTGCATATAAATATGAGGCAAGATCTCTCCTCAAAATGATCCTAAAGAAGCAGTGAGCTTTAGGGGCTAGATGAGACACTACTCAAGGCAGTTCATGAACAGTAACCAGATTAGGATTCAGACTGAGGGCTACGGTATAGGTTTAGCATATGCCTTGGGGCTGTGAATGTACCAGCATAGCTGCCATAAATGTATCTTTTAGCATATGTAATAAAAGCAGGTCAGGCAGTAATCTTTGGTCCCTAGTCACTGCAGCACAGATTGGGCTTGCATGTACCCTGCTTGGTGTTAGCTCCTGTTAGAGAAGACCAACACCCACACTACACAGGACTTGACTCTGGGCTTATTGGAAGATGGTTTTGGGAAAGAGAGCAAAGAGGGGAGCCTTGTGCATGTACTGCCTTGTTCAGGCACTGTCTCTGTGTAGTACAGCCCTAAAACCATTCCAAATTTTATGTTGGAGAAAAAGTTAGGGAGTCCCACATAGAGCCAAAGCGCAAGCTAATGACCGAGTGGAGTGGAAAATCAGAGTTCCATTTCTTACACCCATTCTTTGGACCTCATATTTATCTGTATCTGTGAACTCTAAGAGGCCATACTTAGACTTTCATTTCAACATAACAATATAAACCTAATCTGGGAGGTTACTAGATTGTGTAAATTCAGTGATTCACACGGAAATACTATTTTAAGTATATGTTTAAGTATCTTGTCTTACTGAATCTTTATGCCTTATTCTCAGAAAAAAAAAAGTAGTGTCTGAGACAACACAGCATATCAATGCTAACCCACAGTACTTCTCACATGCTTTGTATTTTAGGAGAACCAGACAGCTTTCTTTGGGAACAGCAATGCAGCCAGCTATTACCATATGCTGTGTGGGTTCCCTTTTTCCGCTCGTCAAAGGAACTGACAGCCTGGCCTGGCCAGAAAAACAAACCAGTGTACTTTACACACACTAAAAGAGGTTTTGAAGGTCTTGTTCAAGATAAAAAATGAGCTCTTACATAGGAAAATTCAACAGACAAATGTCTGAATAGCTCAAACCTGGGGCACTGGTGACCCATCTTCCCACTGGAGTCAAAGTACCATTCTCCCTTGGCTTCTCCTTTAACCACAAAGGACCCTTGGCCATCGGGACATTGGGTACTTCAAACAAAGATACGTATTTTATCCCTTTTGTTTAAGAGTCTACCTTTCACTACTGAAGACATGGCTTTGACTAGCCATTTTCTAATGAAAAATCATCCTTTTTTTCCTGGTATTCTGAGAGGCTGAATGTTTCAGTAGCTGACTTGTGCACTATCCTCTTCTCTTTAAAAAAAGTAGTCAGCTCCCACTTACATATTCTTAGATCACCACAGACTTGATCTGTGCAAACATTTGCACAGATATGTCAGTGGGAGTTGTACATGTGGAGAGCTGAAAAGCTGTACCTGTTAAATATCCCTGTTGCTAATGTGAGGATTACTGTTCTGGGTTTCACATAATGTCTTTGTTCCTTTTAACTACATTGTCTGCTCTCCCAGAGGCTATTATTCAGTTAAGTACTTAGTTGACATCAAAGGTGTTCTACTGAAATCTACAATGCCAACACTCAACTGAACTCCTGCCCTCCTGAAAAATGCATGTGTAAGATAATGCATTGCTCAGTGCAGTTGACTCTCAGCTAACTGGGCTATCGGTTAACCATGCCAGAACTTCAGAGGTGGCTAAGACCTAACTATGCTGTTGGAGGAAGCACATGGAAAAACAGCTGTATTATTTCCAGGGGCAAAAATAAGGCCATTTGTTTTGTGGCTATGCCAAATTGTATTTAAAAACTACTTTGAATTAAAGTCACTCTATCTAGAGCTGGCATAGGTACCTTTCCTGAATATTGCCTGGACCAAGGTCTGGAGCCCCACTCTATGGTTCCACGTTCAACCAGCTCAGATTGAGCTGGGATCACTAGTTCAAGCCATGATGGAACAAGGTATATACATCTTCCTATTTCCTGCTAGGAATCATGATCAAGATAACAAACTCTCTGCCAGAATCACCTTCAAGATAACTGTGCAAAACACTGAGGCTATGACTGGTCTCGCGACAGCCAGGCTATCATATGCAGACTGGGTAGAGTGCATTGGCTCGTATGACCATGGGTAATGAGGGACAGGAGAGGATTCTTTTGGCCAGGTGGTGCCATACAGTCAGGATGTGGGGCTGAGTCTGGGAAAGTACTCCTGAATCTCTTGTTACAGGCATACCTTGAGCATCTTTACAGCAATGAGGGTCTCAAACTGCTGATTTTGGATCAGAAAGGCCTTTCTGTATTCAAACAGTCTCTGTGTTGTCAGCTTAGTTATGAGGCCAGACTTGAATTGGTCCCATGCATTTGAACTGTCCCTTTGCTTTTAAGTGATTCCTCCAGGAACACAAAGCATGAAGAGAGCAGAGCCGTGAGAACCCAGTGGCTACACAGCGGCCTGCCTGGGACTGGGATCAGCAGGAAATAAAACTAATACGCTTGAACGACCCTATCCATCCCAGGGTACTGGTGCTACCTGGAATTTGCTGTTATCCAGAATATTCCAACATACCAACACCCTTAGATTATGGAGTGGTGACTGTGATGTCATAGTCACACTCCAGTAAATGAAGTGTCATAGTTAAACTCACACAAATCTCCACTGTTAATTATAAGTATAGGCTGAATAATAACAAGATGCTTCTTCAGCCTTACACTTAGCAATTCATATAACAGATACAACTGCAGTAGGCTACATGGAGTATTAGATATTTGCTTTTTCTGATTAATATATCACTCATTTTACTTCTACCTTCTAGATTAAGCTGCTTAGGAAAATGAACACATTTTAAAGTGTCTGAAAGTAAATTTGCTATGGACTTTTTACCTACTGCATTTTTCTAAATACATTTTCCTAGAGTTATTTTAAAACAGATGTGCATCACAGAGTGAAGTTCATTGCAAATACAAATTAATTTTCTACCTATTTCCAAAATGTCTGCAGTAACATATCTTCACCCACAGACCAGAGCACTGAAGTAAATTGGCCTTGTTCAGTCTATGTCAAAATACATGCATGTATTTTATATATGCAAGACACGTTGAAGGGAATAATTTAAGTAGAGTGACTTCTGTTTTGGACAAAAGGCAAGGTCTAGGAAAAACAAAGATCTAATTTTATTATGAAGTTATAGCTGAGCTGCCTGAGGTTTCTCACGCAATTTTGCCATCATGAAGCTGTATTAGAATCTGGTTTTCCAGGCAGTTTTCCTACAGCTCCAATGAAGTTGATTTATGACCCATCCACTTCTACATGTTACAGTGACAATATTAGCCAAGCTTCTTCAGTATATATCCACTTTTAGATTTTCTTAGGAAAAAAAAATATTTACTCTGTACTCTTACCTGGAATATGGTTTGTATTCACGCTTTATTCCCCTTATCATATATAGGTTAGAGAAGCAAGTTAAAGGAATATTTCTGAGGCAGTTTCCTTCACTTAGACCTTAAAGCAGTATTGCTCACTTCTCTTACAGAAAAAAAAAAATAAAAATAAATCCCTTCTCTTTATCTAGAGTCCTTACTTTCCCCTCTCCCCAAATTAAAGGCACTTACCCAAAGCACACTAAGCTATAAAACGATCCTGCTGTGCTTCATAGAACAGTAAGATCTAATGACTCCTGCACCAACTATAGAAATTATTGGACTCCTAGCACATCTAAATGCCCAAATTAGTTAAGATTAATTCAGAAGAAGGTGCAGATGGGGCACAAGACTTCTCATTCACACCTGCAGCAGCTGGTGTGTTGATTAGTGTGCTGCCTCGGTCCTGGAGGCACATGGACCCTATCTAACCAGGCAGCATCCCTGCCTGACTCCTGCCTGGATGCTCTGCTGGGGCAGAGTTTTTCCAAGCTGTAAAAGGGAGTATAGACTTCATGGGGGGATAATAGAAGAAAGGGGAAAGGATGCAATCACTTCTCCTCCTTCCTCCTATGAAGTTGATGATGATGAAGAGGGAGATGAATATATTTCCCTTTTTCCTTCCCATGGGAAATCAATTCCTGGTCTCTGGAATTAGAGACACCTGGGTGTGATGTCACTTGTACATAGCTCATCCATTCACTGGGACTGATCATGAAGTGAGCACTAGAATTGCAGTTCCAGTTTGGTCAATTCAAAATACAACTAAAGGGAAGTGGCATGATATAAATGGAAACTGCAGGACACAGAAGTAAAATGTCTGTAATCTACATTCTGAACCAGGCAGAAAAGAGCTGTGGGGACATTCAAAGTATGAAATATTTTATCTAAATCTGAAGAAAGGAGTCCATTTGTTTCACAGTACGAGTGATGCTTGCCACTGAAGGGATCATATTTTATTAATTTTTCCTGCATTGTGTGTTTGCTGCCTTTATATTTGAGAGCTCTGGGTGGCACCTGAAACATCCTGCATGGCTTTCAGATGCATTAATTGTGAAGCTGGTGAAAAAAAACTAGACAGTGGCAGACAAAAGCAGCAAAAAAAAAAATTGCCAGTGGTTTGCACAGAGAGGGGAGATAACAAGCAATACAAGAAAAGCTGCAGATAGACATACCTTGATGATTTCTTTCTGATTCAGTTGATGCATGATAATTGACAGAGCTCCACTCTCAAGAGTAAGCAGGGGAAAGAGGAAGGAGAGAAAGTGAGATAAAATCAGACAGAGAAGGCTCGGTTGCTATTTATTTCAATAATTTCCATCTGCCAGCATCAAGCTTTTGTATCTTTGTTATTCTAGTGGTGATAGATGGAGGGGTAAGAACATCGAAACCTAAGCTTTATCATCACTTATCTCCCTAACAAAAGACAGGCAAAATAGCAACTTCCTTAATAAGACAGGATGAAAATGGATAACGCTGGGATAAGTGGTTTCCAAGGACACCGCCTTCGGGAGGAGGCAGGGTTTGCAGTGCTGGCTTGGCAAAGACAGTGCTCAGGAGAGCAGCAGCTTTTTCTGCCCTCCCTGTGGATCAGCAGCACTGTACATATTTGCTGGTCCTAGTGGAAGGGTGGTCTCACTGGTGCTCAGGATGCTGATCCCAGTGTGGTTCATGCCTCTGTTTCCCAATGCTGGAAAAGAGGTGGCCTGTTTTCCACTCCCAGAGGCCTGAAGACACTGCAGTGTGGGGCAGTCTGTAGAGATTTGTAGCCTTATCCTGCCCATGTCAAAAGGAATGAGGTATTTCCACCAGTGGCTGAGCCAACCACTCTTAGACATCTGGGTTAATTATTTTGAATGGAGGGAAGGATTAAATATGAGCTTACACATCTTCTTGTTTCAAACTCCAGTAATGCTTGAGAAAAAAAGCTGAATGCAATCTATCTTGGGAAATGGAAAAGTCTTGATTCAACTAGACACTTAAGCAAATATATATCTTTTTTCAACAAATGGTTCATAAGCAGTTGTTTAGACAGTGTTGAATTAGGGCCAAGTTTACCTCTTGATGTTAGATTGCGATTTTTTTTTTTTCTATTACAAAGTAGTGAAAAAAGGCAAGACAACATTTTTGTTAATAAACATATTAGAGGATCTGAGAAGAGCTCATAACAATTCCACTTTGGTTTTCCAGTAGAACTAAAAATGCAGAAAATGGTAATGGCTCTCTTTATCTCCTCTTAAGTTGTTTGATTTCTGGAAGACATGCCCTTCCTTTCCTTTTAGAAAATTAGAAGATGCTTTTTGGGGAATGGACAAAATTCAAAGGGTTAGATAGCAAAATCCTACATTGCCAAAATGTATCTTGTTTCAGTGAGGCATCTTGTTAAAGTATATTAAGATGAAGTGAAGACTAAGTCTTGGCAAAGTTATTTTGACAACATCACTGAGACTTAATGGAAAAGACAGTTCTAATGTTAGAGGATTTATGCTCTTTAGAAAAAGAAAAAAATCATATTGGAAGTTGGCTCAAGTAATCTCTGTTGAAACAGGGATAAAATTCTTCTCTAATATTCATTACTTTTGAGAGTTTTAACTGAAACCCTGGTTCAGGGTCATGTCATTACCAGGTCAAACACAACTGCACTGAAAACATATTATCCCTTCAAGGTAATTCCCTATTGCCTAAAAATGCAATAGGTTGCTGAGTATTACATGAAGTGACAATGACCATCTGCCTAATTGCAAATAAATTGTAGGCCTGGTTGTACTGTTGGGGTAACTCATGCAACCATACAGCCCTCCTGAAACCAGGTACAAGATCAGCTTTATGAACTCAGAGGACTTTGAATGCTAAAATAGATCATTAGACCCATTATTTTGGCCTCTTTGGTGTCCCTCACCATTCGAGTTCACAAACAGGTATTCTTATTTGGCCCAGAAATTTATGTTTGATTATAACATTTATTCTAGAAAGCTGCACTGACTTTAAGGATAGACAAATGGAAATTCTGCAGTTTCTTTGGGGATTTTTTTCCAGCAGTTACATCATCATACTAATACAAAAACATGTCCTTCTTTCAAATTTGGCTTTGTTTTCACTTCCAGACATTGGTTCTTGTTATCCCTTTCAGAAGCAAGACTTTTCCTGTACATCAGTATTCCCACAACAACAATTTGAGCCTATTCTAATCTTCTCCATTAGCTGGATGGGTGAACCTACATGTCCTGGTTTAGGACACCTTTCTCTAACTCTAAAATAATTTTTGTAGCTTTCAGTTGTAACCCTTTTTAAATTAATGTGGTGTAAAACATGGATTAGGAGCTGTCGGGAGCAAACTCAATAGATGGGGCATTTACTTTCTGATTTGGTGGCTGTCATCATCTTTTTTCTTTCTTTTCCTGTTCAGAAAATATGGCTTTAGTGAAGAAAAATAAATTCATATATTGTCTAATATGTAAGACATCAACTGTACTACAGCACAGGCACATAGACTCTGATGTGTGTTGAACATATTGCATCTACTACACAATGTACAAGCTGTACATTTGTTCAGCATTGCCTGGATGGAAATACAAATCTTTGACTATGTGCCAGCTGAAGTCTCTGCTTCTCCATTTAGACTGAAGCCACCTCAGCCTTTTGTAATTCAGGAGACACATAGATGTCTGCCATTTGTATGTTCATGCTATGGCAGCTTATCTGAAGGACAAATATTACCTCCACCATTGTTTGGCTTTACCTGTTCACATTACCTGCTTGCTGTCCTTAATTAAATCACAGACCCCACACATGTGTGTATTTTTCACCAATATGATTTTTCATAGATTAACAGCTGGTTTTCAGTCTACACATGGTGGCTCATGGGAGGGAAAGGACTCTTATTGCTATTTCACTTGAGCAGAACCTCTACACTCTGCAATGGGTCACCTTCTATCCAGAAGCACTAGGATGGAGGAGAGATTTGGGCATAAGCTGCAGAGGCAGAGGGGTGAACCACTCAACAATTTCATAGGAAAAGTTTCTCTCAAAGGTCTCTGAATTCAGTTGACATATTAGTACATTCTGTTAAATTGTGTATATAACCTGTCTAGATTATACAGTCCTTGTAAAATCACTGTGCCTAGAGAATTAGCTAATCAATCCCTGTCTGAGTGACTGAGTACTGACTAGCAATCTGCCTACAGCATTTACTTCTTTAGCTTTTATTTTCATCTGAAAATGTAAAAAGCTGGCATGCAGCTTAGAGAATGTTTAAATTGTTTAAATACAACATACCCAAATACAGATGAAATGCATGTAATTTACAAAAATATTTTTCAAACAGATGGAATGTCACATGTTAGAGAACAAGGTAAAGAAAGCTATTAGAAAAGAAACTAAACACTTTCTAGGTGGCTGAGATTGTGCCCAGAAGAAAAATAATAAAATAATATGTTCTATCAGAATAAGTGCACAAGCAGAATGCCAACCAAAACTCATACTGAATAATAATTTAACATTAATTTTGTTTAAATCTTTGCATAACGTTTCCAGATGCAGTTTGCAAGAATCTTGAAGTGTCGAAAATGATTAAGGCATAACAAGACCTCTTAGAAAAAATAAGATCAAATAAGACAACTGACCCAGTGAAGTATAACAAAAGACATAGACTAGATGGTATTCACCAAAACCTAAAGGTTCTGAAGTATAAAATAGATGAGCTACTAGGTAACGCCTAGTCTTTTGTTTAAAACTATCTTAATACCAGAGAAGTAGATGGCTATCTGAGGCCAAATATGTTGATTTAAAAGACAGTTGCAGAAGAATCAGGGAATTTCAGCTTTTGGGAAGAATAGCATTCATACTGGATAAACTGGTAGTAGCTAGCTGTACTGTAGAACAAAACTAGCAAGCATGTGGATGAAAACAATATAATAGGAAAAATCAAGACTTGTAGAAAAAAGATCATGCTGTACAAGTCTATTACAGTACTTGGAAGGAATGTTGTCTGTGAACAAAGGACTCTTGTCAGATGACAGATTTCCTTACATTTCCTAAAAGCTTTTGAGAAACCGTTTTACCAGAAATTCTTAAAGAAGTCAGCTGTTTTCATACAGGAATGAGAAGGTCTTTGCATGGATGAGCAGCTAGCTGAGAAGTAGGAATAAAAGGGCAGGAATGTGTGGGGGTGTCACCAGTGCCATCGTACTGATGGTTCCGGCACGTACGCTTTTCAGATAATACATACAGGATGTGGGGAAGAGTCCTATCAGTGACGTGGGGAAGCTTGATGATATCTTATTATTCATAGTAGTAAAAGTCAAGCTAACTGCAAAGAATTGCAGAAGAATTAAACTATTATGTGACTACATGATAAAATGGCTGATGAAAAGATGAAATATAAAGCCCAAATGTGAAGCAAGGCACTTAGTTTAAAAAATGCAAAAAACCATAAAAAAAGCAGACTCATAACTTTGCGTACACGATGATGGGCTCTGAGCTAGTTATTACCGCTCAAGAAAAACATCTTGAGGTTAGAAAAGTCACTTTCATGCATCTATTAGTTGCATGTTCAGTGACAATTGGGAAAAAAAAGCAAAAGAATAGAGAATAGAACAGAAAACATCACTATGCCATATGTGAATCTGTTAAATGATCCCACGTCTGAAGTAATGTTTGCTAATTTAATCCTTCCTCTTGAAAAGGATACAGACAATTGAGGAATGTTCAGGGGAAGTCGCAAAGGTGAGCAGAGGTAGGAAATTATTTCCATACAAGTGACTAGATTGAGTAGAACCACAGAGCAGAGATAACAGTTGTTAATGTCACAGAGGCAAGGTGATGATTGAACGTAGTCCTCAGAATACTGGAATTAGAGGTCATGAGGAGATGATGTGAGGTGGCAGGCTTAAAATAAAAAGGAGTGGGTACTTTTTGCACAGGTTTTGTAAATGCTGAAAATTTGCATAGACTTAAAGAAATGTCTGTACAGGTTCAGGGAAGAAAATGTTATGAAGTGTTGTTGCACAGAGGTGCCACCCCAGGCAGCTGGAGCAGGCATGGCAGGAGACTGGGTGAGTGCCAATGGGCAGCTGCGCTGCCTGTGAATGCTCTCCTCCCTAGTTGTGTCAGCACAGCGCTCAAGAATGGCATCAAATACATTTTTCTGTAGGTTCCTGGAGAGGAAAAAAGACTGCCTGAGGCACAACTCGTTCTTCATACCACCAGGGAAGGTTGTATGGTTACCAGCTCAGAGAGAGAGTTTTGATAAGAAAGCTCAGTAGAGAAGACAACTTGCACACCTCATTAAAAACAGAGCAGAGGCTCAGCCCCCTGCTACCTTCCCCTTGTGGACAAACCCACACCACAGTCTATCATCCTCACTGAGCCCTGGGAGGTGCACACAGTGGTGCTGTCAATGTGGGCTGCTTCCACCCATGGGGGCCCCAAGCCCCTCTGAAGGGTAGTGCTTCCAGGAGCTTCCAGCCACACCCTCCATCTTGCAGCATTGCTGAAGTTCAGTATCTGTTCTGGCATTGCCTGTTGGGGATGTCTGGCCTGCAGGGCCATCGCTTTCTCCCCAGCCACGTGAAAGCTGACAGCTTGGTGGGAGCAAAGGTAAAGATGTATTAGCTGCTCCTGGTAACACTCCTTTGCTCTGGCTAGAAAGTGCCTGGGGGTCTTTAACATTAATGAAAATCACGCCCTTTGTATTCAACATGAGGATGAAGTTGCTGCATGATTAAAATAATCTAATGGCAGGAAGTCCAGCAGGAATTTGCAGCTTCCTCCATAGTTGATTTTCAAATACAAATACTTTTAAAAGCAGTAATGTGTCTGTATAATGCACAGCTGATTTGCAGTCTAAGTGACAAACATCTTGGGGTTTAAAAAATAATCTCTTCTATTTAATTTTTTCCTGTATCCGTCAGAAAATGTATTCACCACAGCCTGAGAGACCGTAACAGCCCCAGTGAAGGATATTCTGATGCAACAGCCACTGCAAACAACTGTATTACCACAGCAAGTCAAGTAACATGAACACAGCAAGGTGCAAAATGATACACTCGGCATTACCATATATATTTACCCAGGCTAGAGCTTGGTGTAAATAATATATGAGGAATGACTCTTTACTGTATCCTAAGGGAGGAACAGTGGTTACTACAGATCATTTTAATAGAACATAGTGTCTAGCAGGCCTTGGAAAATTCCAGCTATAAAACTTCTGCCATAATGTAAAGATGTGCTTGCCTACGACCTAACTTTTACAGATGTTTGGATCACCCATAAAATGCCTTTTGGGAAATATTTATTTACAAATAGTTCATCTGAATTTACATGGAAGTGCAAAATGCACAGAAAGCTGCTTAACCCCAAAGGCCTCACATGGAAATCTTTTCCTCAGCCATCATCCATTTTGGCTTTTGCATATGGAGAATCAAGGTGACTGTGATGCATCTGGAATGCCAAGAAACATGATGGGGAGGTGGCAGAGAAAGCTGATTGCAGGACTGAACACACGGATGTTGAGACTGCAAAGGAAGGAATGGGGTTGGCACCACTTACAGAACAGAAGAGTTCAGAAAAAGACCTACTGAAAAAGCAGAAGAAAAAAACATGGATACAAGGATAGTTAGAAGAGAGTTGTTAGAGACTATAGGCCACAAGGTGTTGAAAAATACTGAGAAATAACATCAGAAGAAGACTAAGCATCAGGGAGGATGGGGGACGGAACAGAGACCTAGAGACACAGCCAACAGAAGTTGTCAGCAAGTGTTCAGGGAGAAGCTGAAGATGGGTGGAGAGCAAGCCAGAAAATGGCTAGGGGAATATAAACTTGAATTCATCATTGTCATCAGCATTCCCAGTGAGCTGAGTGGAGAAGGAAACCAGGGAGGTGATAAAGTTATTAGGGAAGCATGTGAGTACAGCCCTGGTAGCATGCTGGGTGTGATGGGTAATGGCTTGTAAAGTTGGCTTAGGTAGTAAAGTGATACAAACACTGTTTTTTCCCTCAGAAGTATTTGAGTATTGAAGAAGTTGCCCACTTCAGGAAAGATAGCTAAAAAAGAAATAAAGGCAGCCAAAACCGGATTTATCAATGGGGAAAAAACCTCGGAATAAAGAGCAAGTGAGAGACCTTGAAGTCAGAGTGAGAAAAAAAAGAGAGAATGAAAGAAGAAAAGACAAGAAGACCATGAACAAGGAAAGGAGGAGACTGCAGTTAGCCACTGTGTCACAGTTTGCTAGTGTGGGATTCAATCTGTGAGCTGAAGTCATAGCTAATGGAGCAGAGGGGGAATGCTTGGAAGAAATTCTTCCAACATCACTGAGTCCTTGATGGGTGGGTAACCATGGGTAACCATGCACTGGCATAGGTTAATCAAAGCTGGAATGTAAAATGAAGTTTTGGGAAGAGATTGAGCACGTGAGGGGAAAGCAAATGGAAGAGAGAAGGGCACAAAGCCTCAAGGACAGAGAGCAGATCGAAGAGGAGAAGACCTGGTCACTGAGCCAACATATCCTCCTCCACAGAAGAAAAGTGCCTGAAGCCGCTTGTTACTCATGTTCCAGAGAGTGTGGCATGGAAAGTAACTGAGAGGAAGTTATAATCAACATAGAATCATCACAAATGATGAAACATCCCCCCCATGATCACATTAGCATCTGAATCACTCAGCTTCTTCATTAGTCTGTGCTGAAAAAAAGAAAGGGAAAAAAATGAGTTTTTTTTGGTGGGTTTGTTGGTGTTTTTTTTCTAATAAGAAGCTCTTTTTCTGAACAAGCAAGAAAATCACAAACAAGCATCCCCGAAGAGAGCTCCTGCTCAGAGCTCATTGCAGGTTAGTTGTACATCATTTTATATTAAATGTTGGACACATTGTTGCCATTTTGCATTTCCCAGTGGAATGATGTTTCTACTGTGATTCCTTTCTCCTGACAGCTCTGGTAATACTCTGGATGTGGCGGGTAGTGGCTTGTAAATTCTGCTTAGGAGAAAAAAAATTAAAAAAAAAAAAAAGAAGAAAAGAGAAAGAAATTGTCTTTAATTTGGTGTTGTGGAAAAGCTATTTTTCTTCCACTCTGATGAGTCTTTGCACATAACTACCAGAATTCATCTGCCTCTGCCCAGACATGGGCAATAACAGGGCCAGGGGACATGGGAGCTGTCTTTGCTTTCCATGAGTAACAATCAGTGTATTGAGGCACATCTCTGAGAATAAGGGTTTAGGGAACATGAGGGCATTCACTTGCTGTGGGTCCTCCTGTGGCTGTGAGGTTGAAATCATGCTTCCTATTTTCTGTCAGTAGTAAGGTTTCTCACAACAGAAATGTGTCCTCGTTCTCTTTGTGCCATGTAACAGTCAAAGCCAGTAGCACTTTCTTTTCCATGGGTGGCCCATTAAAACCTGATTACACCATTAGTTTTCAGACATTTGGGACAATATTTTTCATTGCAGGATTGGAGAGATGGAGGGAATCAAGCCTGGAGAAAGCCAGCAGCCTGTCCTGACCTCCTGCTTCCTTCCCAAGCCTGGAAAAGGGTGTCTGGCCTCATGTGCAATAAAGATATAGCCATGAGCTTGGCAGTTAGAGACCACCTGTAATGTGAGCAATATCTCCTAGCATGACTTCCGACCTTTTCTTCCTGTATCCATCAATCCTTTGTCACTGAAAGGCAAAACTGATGCCAGGCACCTCTGTTTCCCCCAGGGCTATCATTAGTTGTCCTTTAGGTAGCAAAAACTTGTACACACATATGAAAGAGGAAGCAACAGGGAGTACAACTGGTGGGTACCATGCTGAGTTTGAGTATAGGAGACTGCTCTGAGTCCTGGTTGCAGTAAGTCACTAGTCTTGTATATCTAGATACTGACCAAAAGGACAGCTGTAGCACCAGGTAATGTGAACAATTTTACAAGAACAAAGAGCTAAAAGAATTCAAAGCATTTAAAACCTGATTATTTATTTACTTATTTATTTAATATTTTACATGAGAATTGAAACAAAACATTTAGGACTAATTCTGCTTTTACAGCAGCCTAAAAAAGGGCTTGCAGTGGACAGGAGTTAGAATGGAAAAAATCATGGTTTAACATTCCATATATTCCCCTCCTGTCTGAATTATTCCCATTAGCCTCTTACCTCTATTTGTACACCATGCTCCCAGGCCTTGCCAACCCTAAGTTTTCACAGCTACTTGTTTTATGCTATTAAATTAAAAGCTGATTTCCCTGAGGTCAACAGTGACTTTCCCTCTGCTTTTACAGCTCCCAACATGATGGAACATAGCCTTGAGTAAAGCTTTAAAGATGCAATATAATGCAAAGTGCCTATCAGTAACAGCAATATCACATTTTCAATCTTCCTCTTGAGAAATTATTTAGTATGAAAAAAGACAGAAAAAATGTATTTAAAGCCAGAAGTGACTTTGTGAAACAGCCTGTTAGGCCTCTGCGTAACCTGAGTCCGGGGCACAGCTTTGTGTTAATTCATGGTTCAGGTGCAATAGCTGTAGCTGGATTAGAACTATTTTGGTGTGAGGGGATTTTCTTTTTGGTCAAATGTTGCATCTTAGTGCTAGAACATCTACCATGTGTCTCAGAAAAAATAGGTGTAGTCAAAATCCTTCTGCATCCCAGAAAGGCAGAAGTACAGCAGTTTGGAAAGGACAGCAAACCTGCTCCCGAAGTCAATTAGTTGCCAAAGTGTACTTTCACAAGTCTGTGTGCTCATGCATAGGCAGCATTAGGTGATTACAATTACAATGATCAGTGAAAAAACAGTCAGTAAAAATTTCTAATATCAATTTTGAGCTCACTGATGGGTATGTGTTTGTCACATCATGGCCATCTGGACTTCCTCAGGTGCTGCAGTGGATACTTGTGTGATTCTCCTGACTTTTGCTGTTCCTGTGTAACAGAGATCACACACTCAGGGCAGGAACAGCAACACACATATAATCATAAGATCATAGAATCAACTAGGTTGCAAAATACCTGTAAAATCATCAAATCCAACCATTACCACAGGACTGCAAAGACCACCACAAAAGCATATCACTGGCCCTAACACTGAGCCCTGAAGGACACTATTAGTGACCGGTTGCCAACTAGATATAACACAGTTTACCACCACTCTTTGTGCTTGGCCATTCAGGCAGTTTCCAAACCAGTGAAAGATCCACGTCTCCAGGCCATGAGAAGTCAATTTCTCCAGGAAGACGCTGTGGGAGACAGTGTCAAATGCTTTATTCAACTCCAAATAGACAATGTCCACAGCCTTTTACTCATCAGCCAGGTGGGTCACCTTATCGTAGGAGGAGATCAGGTTGGCCAAGCAGTACTTCATGAACCCATGCTGACTGGGCCTGATCCCCCCATTTTCCTGCACATGCTTTATGATCTCACTTAGATCATCTGCTCCATGACCTTCCCCAGCACTGAGGTCAGGCTGACAGGCCTGTAATTCCCAGGGTCTTCCTTCTTGCCCTTTTTGTAGAGAGGTGTCACATTGGCCAACCTCCAATCTTCTTGGACCTGCCCACTAGACCAGGACTGCTGATAGATGATGGAAAGTAGCTTAGCAGGCTCCTCTACCACTTCCTTTAGCATTCTTGGGTGAGACCCATGCAGCCTCATAGGCTTGTATGTGTCTAAGTGGAGCAGGAGGTCACTAACCATTTCTTTCTGAACTATAGGGACTCCAATCAGCTCCCCATCTCTGACATCCAGCTCAGGGTACTGAATACCCTGAGGATGGCAAGTGTGACTGTTAAAGACTGAGGCAAAGGCAGCATTAAGTACCTCAGCCTTTTCCTCATCCTCAGTCACTAGGTTTCCCCTAGTATACAATAGAGGATGGAGGTTCTCCTTGGCCCTCCTTTTATTGCTAACACATTTGTGAAAGAACTTTTTATTATCTTTTAAGACCATGGCCAGATTTAGTTCCATCTGTGCCTTCACTTTTCTAGCTTTGTCTCTACGTTACCCAACAATATCCTTGTACTTTACATGGGGTGACAGTCCCTTCTTCCACAGATGATAAATTCTCTTTTTTTTTCCTGTGTTCCAGCAATATCTCCCTGTTCAGCCATGCTGGTCTCTTCCCTGCCAGTTTTATTTTCAGCACATAGGGACTGGCTACTCTTGCACCTTAAGGATTCCATTCTTGAAGAGTGTCTAGCCCTCCTGGACCCCTTTGTCTTTCAGTAATATTTCTCAAGAAATTCTGTCCACCAGCATCCTAAACAGGCCAAAGTTACCATTCTGGAAGTCTAAGGTGAAGGTTTTGCTGGCTTTGTTCCTGTTCCTGACTTCTCTAAGGATTGAAAATTCAGTCATCTCATGATCACTTTGCTGAAGATAGCCTCCAACTATCACACCATCCACCAGTTCTTCTGTGCTTGCGAACAGCAAATTTAGCCAGGCATCTCCCCTAGATAGCTCACTAACTGCTGGGTTAGGAAGTTATATTCTACACCCTCCAAGAACCTCCTGGATTGTTTCTTCTCTGCTGTATTGTACTTCCAGCAGACCTGTGCACAAGCATTTCTGTTGTATATTATACATCTTACTGCCGTTTCAGGTAAAACTGCACGCTGGCTATTTTTTGACAAATAAGCAACAAGTAATGAATGGACATAAGTAGAATGAGATTTTAAAATAAAAGCTGGGTGATCCACAGGTCATGTAACTAGTAGGATAAATAACAGATGGGAAAAGATAATCTTGGATTGGAGGCTTAATAGTAAAAATGTAACAGAGTGACTTAAAATGAACTTGCAATATGAAACAGTCTCTCCAGAGCAAGGCTTAGCTCCCCCAGGGCCCTGACACAGACCCCCTGTACTCCAGCAAGGATTTAGAGTCAGGAGCTGTAGGAGCCAGCTCTTTCTGTGTTATAGCAGAAAATTAAAGAGAAAGACGACAAAAAATAAGCCTTTTTAATCCTGAGGAAGCACCTGTGTCTTCCATTTATAGACATAAATAGTGATATTAGTGTTTGAAATAGAGTGACAACCAACCATTAAATCTGCTACAAACAGGAATAGAATTATTTCAGGATTACTGAAGTCAGTGGTGATCTAAATAGACATGAAATGAGGATTTGAATGAATGTAGTGTTGCTAGCCTTTTCTTTAGAGCCACGACTGGGATATTCACACCACTCATATGGGAAGCAACCACTGTTTCTGGAAACAAGCCACATTATCAAGCATAGGGAACCTCCTAGGAAAGAGGCTATTTGTGGCAGGCAAGGAGAAAGCAAAGAAAGAAGCCATAGGCAGCGTGAGTGACAGTTTCTTGGCTTTATTGAAAGCCGTGTGGTTGCTTTGCTGGTTTTTTTCCTTACACTGTATAAAACACATTCCCTGGAGAAAGCAGGATTTACTCAGCTAGCTGAAGGTTCTCTGCTATTCAAGCTACCTAATTACAAATTACGTCACATCGACTCATCTCAACTCCCATGCAGAGGGATTATAGACCATTAGGGAGTCAGATGAAACCACTAAGTCTCAATTCACTTTGAACATTTCACAGATAGCTACTAATCACAGGCACTCTGTTCTGAGCCAGATACAAAGCAAGGTCATGTCTAATCTGGTAAACCAGTGTACCCACTGCCATTATTCTCTGGGTAAACACAGGATGCATGGGTGAAGGCAGGTGACCTGGGCTTCCTACATGTGCAGCTTGCAGATTTTTTTTTAACTCAGAGTAAGTGTATGATGAGCATAAACTCTCTGGTAAGCTGAGAGTGATTTACAGGAGTTATAGGTCATTTTCAGGGTGGCACTGTAAGTCAGATGCTTTGAATTTCATTCATTTCAGTTCCATTTCCAAACTAGAGGAATGAGCGTTGCTGCCTGGAAGTTTAATGCTGCAGCCAATAATTCAGTGTTGATTTTGTTTATTTGCTGAAAGTATGAATCTGCTGGCTCCTGAGGATTTGATGCTGAAAAATGGCAGCAACTGATTCTGTGAAAGTTCCCCAGAAAGGCACAAATTCTCTTCTTGATTATATTGAAGTGGTACCACCCAAAAAAACCCACAAAGGACTTTTCCTGGAATATTACTTACAGGCCTTTGACGTGCCTGTAGCTTTTCCTGGAGTCTGCTTTGCTACCTCACCAACTCTCCCAGGAAATGAGAACAAGCTGAAAAACAAAATTTCTTACCCGAGAAACATTCTCAGATTTGAAATTTAATCTGGTGCCATGATGAAAACACTAGCTCAGTGTTATTTGTTTGTGGTTTGTGGGTTTTTTCTTCCCTTAACGCAGAAGAGTTTCAAATAATGTACTTGTCCTTATTGAAATATTTTTCTTGAAAAGATCAAGTAATTTTATTTAATAAACAATTCTTTGCTTTCATTTTGTTATTTTAAATTGTACGTTGTATTACACATTACAATTAATTGGTCAAATCTCCATGGTGAAGCATTTGAATTCATAGAAAAAAAAAACCACCAAAAAGTGGTTGAGGTGGTAGTTCTCAAGGAAAGGTTTTTACAAACCAAAGTGGTAGTAAAAGTTTTGTATCATCACCAAATAAGTGATTCTCAAGTGAGCTGCTAGCAAGCTCCAAGATGGGTTTTTCGGGCCGGCTTTGGGTCGCGTTTGACATTTTATAAGCAGTATCTGCCAGTATCTGCAGATCTAGTGAAATAATCGTGAATAGCAGGTTTCCAAAGGTACCATCTTTCCTCACGAATTTTGTACGCTGAGAATCAGCACCATTAGCCAGTGTGGTGCCCAGGTGTCACAGTGATGTGACCTCTGCACAACACAGGTCCAGCCTTACTCATTAACTCAATGTGTGAGCAGTAGCTGGGTTAGAAATCTGATTTTCACTTAGTGTCTAAAAAGGCCGCTTATGTTCTTCATTCATAGATCAGCCCAGACAATACACTGGGTGATGGACGGAATAACAGTCACCCTGATGCTGAGGCAGTGACGGGTTCATCATGTGTTTGTGCTCCTGATTTCCCTCCTGTAGAAGCCTGTCTAGTGATACTTTATGATCACCTTGCTTAGTGGCTGCCCAGACACATGGTGAAATCTCCATCCTTGAAGACATTCAAAACTCAGCTGAACATGGCCTCAAGCAGCCAGATATGAGCTGGCCCTGCCCAGTGACAAGGACTGGAGTGAACAGAGTCCTCTTTGCCAGTGGTATTTCTGTGATGAGCAAGATCATTTATCATTTTCTTAGGCATTCCTTAGGTATCTGATTACAACCTCCCTGCAGGTAGAAGCCAGATTCCCCTTTGTTTTACCAGTGCAGTTTCACAACCATGAGCAGACTGGAGCAAGGACTAAAATAGCAGTATTTTGCAGTTAACCCTGGGGATTCTAAAAGCTGTCATGAACCAAGAGGAAAGCTTCACAGGTTTCAAAGAGCCATTTACTAACTGTGCCTTTTTTAGACCATTGTGGAGATAGGGGAGGATGTTAGTGATGCCTGGAGCCAGGCAGATCAAGATCCTTCTCTATTCTGATGGCTTTCCTCCATCTTCTAAAATGAATATAAACAAAGTGGTGATGCACCTTGAGTGACATGAAAGCTGCAACAGAAGACATGTTCTGCAAAGGCAAATATACTTGGATATCTGGACACAAATACCCCATCTCTGAGAACTGCAGACACCCGCAGAGCACCAGAGTGCTCTGTTCATCTGCTAGCTAAAGGTATGGAAAATCTGTACTATTTGAAGTTATGGCCTAAGGTGGCATTTTGTGACTATGATTATAGTTTATTATTTCTTCTGACTCTCCCATCTTAACTATCAATAATATTCCTTCCCCTTGTGTCAGTAGAGAAAGAAGAAGCCAGACTGGATAATATGGTTAAATACTACTCTGGAAGTCATGTATTAATGAGAAACTCTTGAGGAGTGAAGCGACTAGATCATCTTCAGGTCTGAGTTGACCTGGTATGGGGCCTCTGTGAAGCCTGGCTGGGTATGTTTGGATATTAAGGACTTCATTGAACAAGGTACTTAATCATGTGCCATAATATTATGCCCATGAGTACTCTTTCTGGACGTCAACAGGAGTCCTCATCTCTCTGACCTTGTTCTTGAACATGTAGCTACATCATAAGGTTCATCTGCATTAAGGACCTTAATTGGAAAAGGACTTCATCTGAAAAGTTCGCAGCTGAGCTATGAAGTGGAGCTTCTGATCAGTCACTCTGTGTGACAAACCTTAGCTTTAGATATCTGGATTTGGAGGTCTCGTCCAGAAGGTTGAGATTAATCAGAATAAGCATTTGGCAAGACAATCTCTGTCAACATGCTTTGAGAGCTGTAGGTTGAAAAGTTCATGGGCATCCTAGTAGGACATCGTGTATCACAACCAGGTAACCTGGAGAGAACAACACTTTCAGTAACAGGGAGACTCAGCTGGGGAATGGAGAAATAACAGCCTCCTCATACTAACACATGGGCCTTTTAAAAGAAATGTACTCATAAGTAACGAGGGAGAAAATCAGACCAAGATAGAAAAGGAAATGTCCCCTGGGACTGAAAGGTGCTTTCAGAAGGTGGCAGACCATTCACCAGGCAACGTTGCCTTGTACTGGCTGTGGGTTTGAATAACTCCAGTGTCAAATGCAAGGCCCATGAATGGACAGAGATTTCCCAGTTATAAGACTGTCCATGTAATAATTTGTGTTTTCATAAAATGGGGACAGACGAACTGCAAAAGTGCAGCACAAAGTGAACATTGACACTGCATAATGAAACCAGGTTCCTGTACAACGCTGCAATAAAATAATTTTACATTTATCATCCCACTTAATTGTAATGGGTCTAAAACTAATGAGCCTTACCTCTAAACTCCATTTAAGACAATAGTTAATTGCTTGATTTTAATAAATGTTGGCAGAATGGTGAGTATAACTATGACTGAACGCTCTATTACTACCTAGGCTAGAAAATGAAGATATACAGCATTAATGATATACACAATCTGAAAAGCAATTAGGATCCTGAAGATAGAATAGGCAACTCACTTAAAAACAGGGTAATAAATGAACTTTGTCATAAAACATAAAGCAAAAAGAGGTTTCAGTAGCAAGAAAGCTCATAGCCTGGGAGTTTAGTTTGATTCATTTCTCATTCCCCTCTTCTCTAGCTGTGACGTGTTCAAAACCTGTCAACACTAGTGTCATGGGAACACAAGAGAGGCAAGCAAAAAGCAATACATTCATGCTGAACAGCTTGTGCTATACAGGATGGACATATTAAATGCATTAGAGAGCTCAGCTTTACAGCAGCACCAATAAAGGAAAGGGGCACATGGCAGATCTGGAAATTGAGGGTCAGAAATGAAAAGAAGCACGGTTGCTGAAAGAGCCCATGGGATAGCATTGAACAGAATTAATCTTTGCTCACATATGTTCTACACCTCAGAAATACAGTGGTGTATTTCTAAACCCACAAAATTGGTGTGTGGGGATGCGGTTTCTACTCCTACCACCCATCTAAGTTATTATAAACGTCTTGCTTTCCCTGGCTATGTTTCTACTCCTCCCACCCATCTAAGTTATTATAAACGTCTTGCTTTCCCTGGCTATGTTTCCCCTATTGGCATTGAAAACTCTTTAGAACAGAGCACATCTCTTTGTAAAGAGTGTTTAACAATAGTTGTTGCGCCTTCAGGACATTTTTGGCATCTGCATGACTGCACAAAGGACAGACACCACATAGAGGGAAACCTTCCCTAGCAAGTGCCTTCTGAATATGTCACTGTCATCTGTGCCAGTGAACAATGCTGCCCTTGTGTGGCAGGGGCAGGGCATGGGATGGTGGGCGTTTGGAAAAAGTTGTTGGAGGTGACTATATGATTTTTCTCTTACACCTACCTGTATTTTTAATTAGGAGCAATGATACTGATTCAATGTATGAATGTTAACACGTATGATGTTTTTCATCAGGCACTGAAGAACAAGTCTAATTTTTATTCATTTTCTTCATCTTTCAAATCTTTGAGATGTGTAATATTAAGGCTTCACCTCTATTTCTCCCCATCAGGAGAAATTAGATTCTTTCAAAAGCATAACACCATACTATAAATGGCCTTTAACTAATACATTGCACAGAAACACTGTATTACCTCTCCTTTTGATGTACAAATTATATATTCCCCAGCAGTCCAGGCAAAGTCCTGTTTGCATTCATTAGTGAAGCTGCTGCCTGAACTCAGGACAGCTTCTGATCCATTTCCTCCTTCTTTGACAAATCTCTTTTCTTGGCAGTTTGCAGCAGTAAATTTCCATTTTCACAATTGCTTTTTTGGTTTCTTGTTCCATGGCTGATTGTTCTCTGTTTATCTGTATTTAATCACATTCACTATTTGATGTTACTTCAGAGTCCAATTTCAAAGCCCATTATCATTTGTTGGTCTTTAGCATAATTTACAAACCAGAAAACCTTGGTTTCAGTGTCATTATACCCAGTGTTAATATAAAAAATAACAAAGCTCACATCCCACAGGTGGCTTCTGCAGTCTCTCATGGTCATTAAATTTATTTTTTTAAAAGGTGGTTTCTAGAATTAGCCTAATTTTAAACACTACACTAATATCTCATGGCTCTATAACTCTGCCTCTTAGATGTTACTTTAATTGGAAACCAAGGAATTGGGTTAAAAGCTTTATGAATATCCTACCCAGTGTAATGACCAGTTTCATTACAGAAGCCTTTACACTGACAGTAAAACTCAACATGTTCTAACAAGGCAGTGAAGCAAAACCTGCTTCTCATGAAATCACATGGGTTTTCTGAAGTAGAGCCTGCATCATATGTTTTGTGTCCTTTAGAAGCAGATGCCTCCTTTAAACCAGTTCTATTCACAGGAGGTAAAGCATTGTCATCAGGTGGCATGCAGCTTTGGGGATTTTGTGCAGGATCAAAGGTGCAGCCTAAGCAGAGTGTGAAAATCCTGGTGATGGGTGCTATTGCTGTCTCTTTTTTATTAGCATGACTACTCAGTGGAACTGCTTTTTTGAACAAATGTTTGTAAGATGAGACTGTTTCCACTGCGTTTCATTCTCTGTTTTCTGAATCCCATCAGCTAGGGCTTGTGTATTTTGTCTGGAGCAGGATGCTTACCTATATTAATCCTTGAAGCAACTCTTATTGAGCCAGCTTTGACACCTCTAGACCAAGGTGGGATTTGTGTGCTTTGACTTTTCCATGACTTCTGATTCAGGGGCTCTGTCAAGGTATTACAACTTCTCACTTGATGGAAAACAACCTTCTTTATGCTTCTTGCCTTGTGAACAGGCACACACATACTAAAAGCAAATACCTGTACACATTGTGATCATGGTATGATTACCAAGCTCCCTGTTTAATGACCTTCTTTCAGTTGTTTATAATTTTGCCAAACATCCGGTATACATCCTGAATAAAACTCACTAGCATGTGTCTGTGTCACGCTGAATATACAGAGAAACACTCAGCAGAGACACCACAGCTGTTTTGAAGGGAGGATAGATAAAAACGTGCTGCACTGGTCATACCAGGCAATACTTAGAATCACAGAATTATGTAAGGGGCCTTCAAAGCTCATCTAGCCCAACCACCCTGCAATGAGCAGGGACATCTCCAACTAGATCAGATTGCCCAGAACCACATCCAGCCTGGCCCTGAATGTCTTCAGGAATGGTGCATCCACCACCTCTCTGGGCAACCTGTGCTGGGATTTTACCACCCTCACAGTAAAGAACTTCAAACCATCCTTCTAACACTTGAGACTTTTCTTAGCAGCTTCAGTACCCCTTCCCTGATCTGAAGCTGGGGCAGGAGAGTTACCTTTACACCAAGGGTAACTGTGCCAATCCCTAGAAAATCTGTTGAGCTGAAAGCTGAAGTTTTTGGAAATCACCTTTTTTTTTTTTCCTTTTTGCTTGACAGTGAACATCTTCCAGGCTGCAGTTTTCACTGAGGGTTCTCCAGCCTTTGAACTCTTACTCCTTCTAAACTGCGCTTGCATGGAGACAGTGACTGAATTAGTTCTTCTCAGCTCCAGGGCAGACCCAGATGTTCTTGCAACACATTCCAGCTCCCCAGTGTCAGAGGGAGGCCAGGCATGGAAACCAAAGTGTTTCTGTCTCTCTTGTGTATTTCATGGTTTTCTCTTCTCTGCTCTCAGTGCACCTGTAGAATAAATGTGAGGAGGGGAGTTGCTGGGCTAGATAGACAGTCTGGTGAAAGAGGTCATCAAATTAGGTAGAGATAAGGAAAGAAAGTTAGGAAAAATGCATGGACAAAGAGATGAGCACTAAGAGGTAGAAAAGGAGCAAAGGAAAGGGGAGAAAATATGGAACCAAGCAGGAAAGAAGGGAAGGGAGGCACACCTGGTGCTCCAAGGGGGGCAGAAAAAGCTCTGACCACCACCGATGGATAAGAGGTTCAGACCTTCACCAGACTCTCCTGTCACCAATGGAAAAGTGTGAAACTCTCTGGCCGGCTACGTGCCCTTTATTATCTTTTTCTAATGGAGGGATAGAATTTTTTGATGTATAGAGCAGTGAGTAAAAGTTGGCCAGCTTTATGTGGAGATGGAGGTAAACCTATCAATCTTATTACCTGCTTTAACATCTTTGAAGATGAAAATTGATTCTTCCATGTAAATAGATTTTTCTTATTGTGCTGGTTTTGGCTGGAATAGAGTTAATTTTCTTCACAGTAGCTAGTATGGGCTCTGTTTTGGATTTGAGATGAAAACAGTGTTGATAACACAGGGATGTTTCTGTTACTGCTGAGCAGTGCTTACACAGAGCCAAGGCCTTTTCTCATCCCACCCCACCAATGAGGAGGCCAGGGGTGCACAAAGTGTTGGGAGGGGTACACAGCTGGGCCAGCTGACCCCAACTGACCAACGGGATATTCCATACTATGTGATGTCATGGTCAGCATATAAAGCTGGGGGAAGAAGAAGGAGGAAGGGGGGACGTTGGGAGTGGTGATGCTTATTTTCCCAAGTAACCGTTAGGTATGATGGAGCCCTGCTCTGCTGGGGATGGCAGAACACCTGCCTGCCCATGGGAAGTGGTAAACGAATTCCTTGTTCTGCTTTGCTTGTGAGAGCAGCTTTAGTTTTACACATTAAACTGCCCTTAACTCACCCCATGTGTTTCCTCACTTTTACTCTTCTGATTCTCTCCCCCATCCAGCTGCAGTGAGGGAGTGAGCAAGCAGCTGGATGGTGCTTAGTTGCTGGCCAGGATTAAACCATGATGCTTATTTCCAGTATTTAAACAAATAGTTCAAAACAAATAGAGGCAATTAGTATTTTTTATTAAAAGCACCAGGTTGCCAGTTCTCCACCCTTTGCAACAAAAGGTGATTTATCATGCAAGCAGTCTGAAATACACCTCTGGAGGCTGTGTCCTGCTGCTCATTTTGGACAATAGAAGGAATGAATTCACGAACAGCCATGAGACAGAAATGAAGACTAAGAAAAGCAAAAGAAACTCCAGTTTATTCCCTGACTGTTGCAAGATTCCCTGATGACACTGGCAAGTACTATGACCCTTTAGTTTCTGTCTCAACTTCTCCAGGAGACCACCATTCATCAGTACTTGTAGAGCAGTTACTTTAGAAGGTGAGAGTAGAACTGCCTACTTACTGGGCTTAGTAATTGTTCTGAGTCTACAGCAATTACAGGAAATGGTCTAGAAATTTGTATATTCATTGACATTTAAAACAGTGAAGTTTCAGGGTTGGTTTTTTTTTTATGCATTGTACACTTTTCTATCTAACTAGGGCTCTGATTCATCTCACCAAGCTTACGAACCAAGCTAATCACTCTTCATTGTCACTGATGAGACCATGGGCACTTTTGGGGCATGATTTATCACCACTATTCACGATCCCTACCTCAAGCTGCTCAGCTGTTCTCTATCCTCTGTGGCCTCTATAAGCTTGCTCAGATATGGATATTTACACTACAGAGGAATTTCACTCTCACTGCCTGATTTTCAGAAGACCTAAACATCCAGCTTGTTTAAATTCAGAGGCCTGTGAAGCAAGGTTGATGAGCCTCCTTTAGAGCAGCTGTGTTAATCCTCTTATAAAATTAAACTCACAGTCTCCAAAGCCGATATTCTGCCCCTATAGAAGTCGATGAAAGTTTTAGATATGCTACAGGAAGGCGAGGTTTCAGCCTTTGCTCTAACTGCTCTAACTCTTTCCCATTCATTTTACTAATCCAAGTTCTATTATTTAGCTCTGCTCAGGGAATCTGGGGAGAATCAAAGTCTAACAAACTGTTTTTCCCCTGTAAAGAAATGATCACTAGCTACTTAACTTGTGGATGTCCAGAAATTTTATTGAGACGTTTTCTGATGGTCAGAAGATGGAAAAATTGAAAGATTGAGTATTTTGGGGTTTTTTTGAGTTGTTAGGAGCTGCAGCTCTCCTAACTTCCCGTGGTGTTTTAAATACTTAGAACTTCTTGAATAAGGGTTGAAGAGCAATTAAAATGCAGTGCCTTCAAGCACTGTAGCCAGAATGTTCTCAAAGATACTTTTTGGGACAATGACTTCTATTCCTCCTAATTTATATTGATTTTGACATTTGAAAAAAATTGCCCATTTGAGACAACACTCAGTATTTCTTTAGCATTTCTTGACTGTTTTGTAACCAGTTTTGTAGAAAAGTATTTTCTATTTTCACTCTGTCTCACCTTTGTTATAGAAATGCTAAAAGACCTCATGGTCTCATTGCAGATTGTGCAGAGTACTTCAGCTCTTCAGATCTGAATTCTGCAGCCTGAGATCTCTATTTTCCTAGTTTATTTCTTCCTTGAGCTCAGGTTCAGTTCCTAAGAACTTAAGTAATTAGTCTTTGATCTTTTCTTCTTCCCACTCAATCCATTTTCTCTAATTTAAAAAACTAGTTTTCCTTCTGGAGCTGATCTTAGGGGCTTACACAGAATGTGAGCAGATATCCCCATGAGATATCATGGTAGGATACAGGATATGTCCTCCTAGGATACAGGGATAGCAAAGGTACCCTTAAGCCCTCAGATCAGGGCTGAGCTATGATCTTGCCCATCTCCCAAGTGTTGTGATAGTCAGAAATATCTGATCAGAAATTTTTCAGCACCCCTACACACACTCACTTGTTGCACAAGATATTGATAGCTTCTGAATGCCTGTGAGTGCCTTATTAAACCCTGAACTGCTTTTGCAGGTTCTTCCAAAGTCTGTATTGAACGTTAGATGTTTTTCCCACAGATGTTCACAGCCAAGCCTCCTAGGGGAAGGATAGTTTCCTTCAATTCAGGTATGTAGTTGTGCATGTCTCCCTGCTCCACACTGGAATTAAGTGCCTAAATACTCCTGTGCATCTGAAGCCCTGTCCAGGAGAGCACTGGCTAAAGGTCAAGAGATGTAGGGAGCAAAGAGGGATGATCCAGAGTGGTGAGCACCTGTGGCAATGAGAAATAGTTTTTCTATTTCCACGTTTGGTGTGAGACCACAGGCAGAGCAAGCAGGGCTGGAGACACCTTTGGCTCAGCTGCTGATGAAGAAGCTCTTGTAGAGGAAATCCTGGTCAGGCTCAAGCATTGGCTCTACTGATAAATGGGGAAATAACCTCTCCCTCCTGAGACTCACAAATGACACCGAGTTCTGCTCTTGACTTTTCTGAACCAGAAGGGTTTCTGAGACATGAAACTGAAATTAAGCATGTGAGAGGAGAGATGTATGTAAGCCCTGAATTTATTGTCTGCCTTACTTCATGATTGTTTGACTCCAATCTTAATACCCTCCTTAGAAAGATTCAGAAGGTGGAGTGGGGCTGCAGACATGAGATACCACATAACTAATCAGGGCTCAGTCAGAACCCCAAAAGAAGCAAGCAAGCAATATTAGAATGATGCTTCCACACTCCTTCCTGATTCATTTTTGTGAGATTTTTTCCCGAAGAAGGCATGTTGGAATAAAGGCCCATGGTGATATTGCCTGACCTTGAAACTTGCATCACATAGCGACTGATTTAGAATATAGAAAAGAAGAAAAAGCTGTTAATAGGATCTTCAGGGAGAAAACCCACAAGTCTAAGACAGAAATATGGCATTCAATCAACATAGCCTTTGAGCCAAATTCTGGTGCAAGGAGTTCTGTTAGCTTCAATGGGCTTATTCTCAAAAGACAGGGGAAAAGTATATAAGCCCGAGTACATGACAGTTTGCAGCAGTTCACTGTATGATACAGGTAATTACAATTGCCCTTGTGCACAGCCACTTACCTGTAATTAATTCATAAAATAATTGTTACAAGAGTGCTGCTCTGGTTAGATTTCACATTGAACTTCAATAGAGAATTCTGCTGCTGCTGAATACTGAGAGCTAAAAATAATCAATACGAAATAAGGGCTACCATAAATACTGGATGGGACTGATTCATCCTACATAAGGGAAAGAATAGGAAATAGAGTAAAATGAACTGGTTTAGCATTGAGGGAAAATTGATTGAACATGAGGTGGTGAAGAGCTGTACTGAAGATGCCTTCTGCTTCCCCTCATGTGGGATGAAAGTTCCTCTGTTTGGGCTTTATGTGGTGTATGCTGTAAATGGTCCGATTTTCAGCTCATAATCTGAACGTTGAC
Organism: Coracopsis vasa; assembly: GCA_026283785.1. Lineage (NCBI taxonomy): Eukaryota > Metazoa > Chordata > Aves > Psittaciformes > Psittacidae > Coracopsis > Coracopsis vasa. Next base: position 32,747 of record JANHGB010067697.1, read on the forward strand.
TGCTTGCAGATTAAGCAGGGGAATGACACTTCTGTTCTGTTTAAAAGAAAAGGCATAAAACCAGAAAGGCCAAGAAAAATCCAACATCAGGTTTTTGCCTGGATTTATGTGCAGCATCAGGACAGTGAGCCACAGAAAGGGCAGGTTTCCATTTTGCCAAGAGCTGGGATAGATTTAAAAGTATTTACGGTATCGACTTTAATAAATATTCTTTCCAATATATTCATATCACTGCTATCTTGGTTTATTGGACTTAGTTTTCACTACAGTGACATTGCTTTACCTTTTCCATCTAGTCTGACTTACTTTACTAGTGATGTGTTGTCTGTCTCTGTCATTTTGTATTTATATGTGGAGCTAAGTGAACACAGCAAGATAAAATTAAAGTTTAGCAAATTGCCTTTGGAGAGTGTTTGCATTTTCTGTTCTGAGTTCTTGCATGTGGACAAAGCTCATGTTCCTATGGCTACGTTTGGGTATGTGGGCATATCACTCATTAGCCCAAATGTTTTCCTTCTTCCCACTGCCTCTGTCATCTCTCTGTCACGGGGTATGTAAGGAAACCACATTGTGCCATGTGCATACACATTACATATCGACCAGAGGTCTGTTGTTGAAGGACAGGGTTTTCCAAAGAAATATCTCCTGTGGTGTCAGAAGCAACCATGTGCCATGTAGATCTTCTTCAATAAAGCCACCACAACCATCAGACCTCCCTTGTACCAGTGATAGATAGGATATGGCATATCTAGGGTTTGCACATGACATACCGGCTGGTGAGAGCTGGAAAAAGGGTCTGTATCATTATGAAATGAAAGAAATATGTCTTTTTATCTTGAAGTTGCAAAATATCGCAAGACTTTTCCACAGCTCATCAGTCAGGCACTGATTTGGTTAAGTATCTTCCCTTTTTCCTGAGTCATTTTCGAACACACAAACACCACAGACCTTAGAAGAGATCCTTAAGTAGGATCTAACTTTTTCTCACTCTCTAGTGTGAAAGCAAGCTGTTCATTCCTACCCTATTGCTTAATTAATTAAGCAATAGTTAATTGCTTTCAGTAATTAATCTGAAGTAGGACTTTCTTTCTTATCCCATGAGGACTTAGTTTCTTTAACAGTCTTTGATAAGACATTTAAGTTTTTTGAAACTCCACCTTCCTTCTTTGCACTTGCAAAACCTTATTTTTCTTCATGCTCATTGGCTCATTGCAAATAATCCTAAGAGATTTGTAAGACATAATTTCTTTTTTTATGAAAATCCCATTAATTCTTCAAAATGTATCAGTTTTTCATATCAGTATTTTCTAATAATTTTTTTCATTGTATCTTACACCATTTTCTCTGGTGCAAAGACAGAATCACTAATCTCTGGATCCTTACACCACTCCTAATGCTTTTTTAAAGAGTAGTAATATATTTGCCACTGAGATGGTATTTATGGCTCTGCATTGCTCAGACAAGAAAGCTCAGTTAAATAATACTTAGTGATTCCTCAATTTCATATTTGAGTACTATTTGAACAATTGAGTTAATATCATCTGGCTTTAACAGTTTGCACCTGTTCAACCTATTAATTCACTCCTAAATCTACTCTATAGGCACTTCATTTCAGGCCATTTTTTCCAACTCTGCAGCTATAAAGCATGGTTTGGGTGTAGGAACCTTCCAAATCTGTACTGAATCATGAATCAAGAATTTAATTTCACTTTTTGATAAAATAGCTAGTAATTCACTCTCTAGTCAAGGGTAGTTTAAGAACATAATAAGAGGGAGCAATACTTCAAAGTATTTTCTCAGCTTTTGTTGTCTGTAATAAAATGTTGAAATAAAATTAATATCACAAGCCTTTGTAAATAAATCCTTCTAAACCATTAGAAGAAGGCACTACTGAAGGAACAGAACTGCACAATAGATTTTTAATTATACATGTGTGATCATGAAAAATTGACTATATCTTCTGGAAGAAGTACTAACTTAACTCCCCATAGATTTGGACCTGCTGCCTCCTATGCCCCTGGGGATATCTTCTCCCTCCAAAGAACTCTATTTCTCTAATCATCCCTAAGCATGAAAGCCTGGAGCTCATTGCTGTCTGTGTATTGTATAGCAAGAGCAACCTGCTGCTGATAGCCTGTATGCAAATGAAACTCTCAGGAAGATGTTTTTTAGCAATTGTTGTTAAATGGGGAGTGGGTTTGGGGAACATCATCTTTCCACAAGTTGTACCCAGGAGAACAGCCATCGTGTTTCTGGTGCTGTGGTATCCAGACCTTAAAATGACATGCATCTGTCTGTGCAAAATGCAAATCCAGCCTTAAAAGGTAGGTGGGTACCCCTGGGCTGTGCTCCCCCTCTAGAATGTCTTTGCCCGCAGCATGCTGTGGGAGCTGTTACTGGGTGAAGCCTATAGGAAGCCAGAGACTCTACCCACCCGTGGGTACATGTCTGCAGGCAGGTTGTGTAATGGGATCTAGCCCTCCCCAACTCCCTCTGGAGCTGGGTGTGTTCATTCAAACACAGCCTGAAGTGAGTCAGATGGCTGATAATTAATAATTATCAGTGGAGCTCAGGATAAACTACTCCAAGGTGATCGCCTACCTTTGGGTCCCCCCTGCCTGGCTGTGAGTCGTCTGGGAGCAACATGAGCAATCAGGGACCCCAGGGGTCCTCAGGCTCCCTGTCAATATTTTTTCAGCCTGGCTTTCCGCTGTTCTCCGATAGAGCAGAGACTGAGAGAGGATGGAAATGCAGAGCAGAATCTCCCTGAATTTCGCAGTTCCCTGCCCTCACTTCATCTCGCTCTGCGTCGGAGGCTGCCCTAGCTCAACACTGGTACCATATGTCCAAGGGCGAGAATAGGAGCAGGCTGTCCCTGGGCAGCTGGCCAGGAGAACAGATGGCCATGGGAAGGCACTAAAGACTGTGAATCAACCTTGCATGTGGAGGGCACAAGTCAAACAAGAACATTTAAAGGTCTGCCCAGCATGCACTGAGCCATCGGTGTTAATGGAGAAGAGATGTCATTCGGAAATAATACTGGAGATAAAGTAATACTTACTAATGTCATTGTATGAGTCCCAGTTACGGGGGCTACGCCTTGTATCTGAAAAACTAAATGTAGCCCATCCTGTGCTGCTCAGAAAGAAGAGGTTCTCCTGTTCCTGAAATATTAGTCAGTAAGGGAAAGAGCTTTTATTTCAGCACAGCTATTTATCTGTTTGTTTTCTTTTAAAAGCAATCAAATCAAGCCAGACTAAATCACTCTGAAAAATCCTGGATGTACCAAAGTTCTGTGCATGCTTGATGCTGCTCCAGACACAGAACAGCGCATCCTCCCTTGGAATGAACAGTCTGAGGTGGGGAAGTACCCTCTGAAGTCAAAAAATCTGTGCAAGGAGGCCAGCAACACCTCCTGTTAAAATTGCAGATGGCTCATTTCTTACCTAAAGAAGAAGCAGTGAGTGTCTGGGAAGTGATGAGTAAGTTTTTGCCTGCTTGGCTATGCTTTTGGCCACCAGGTCAGGAAGTTACTAAAATCTGCTGCAGAGGATATTTACTTCACAGACAGGATAAATCCCTGACCACTCAGATGAGAAATGAGTCCTCTTTGCTTAATAAGTTTTGTATGCATGCTTCCTCCAGCTTTGATTAAACTTTCTTTTCAATTCATTGTTTACAGTGGGGAAATCTCTTTAGGTTTCCTTTGAGCAAGGAAAGCTATTTACCATCTAATAGAGGGTTACTTTTATCCTAATCCAAACCCCGCACTAGTCATGTTCTGACTGCTTTAAGGAACAAACCCCAAATATTTCACTGAATATTTTCTGTTGTTTTCTTGGATTCCTTTTTTGATTCAATATTTTAGCATTTACAAGGGATAAATATTTTTTTAATATGTGCAGTCAAAGGCAACACTCACTGTAATTAAAGTTGCATAGCAGTTTCCATAATAAAGGCACCTAATTCCCATTAGAAAGCAACAGATTCTGTTCAGATTCCTTTACTAACATTGTTCACTGATGAATGATAATCATTTATAGATCTACTGGGAACAGCAGTTTAAAATGGCTGAAGGAAGATCCTTAAAGGGGTGATAAGAATCACTTATAGAGCATTAGAAATTCTGGTGCATAAACACATCATTAACTGTCTGAAGACAATTAGACAATTAGAGTTTTACTGCCAGGCAGGTAGCACACAGGAGTGACAAAAGTCCTGGCTGTCACACAGCCTCTCTGTGTACCCTTGTCACCATCTCTTGGAGATGAGCTCCATGGGGGTGCTGAGGTACCTGGTGCTCTGAAGCAGTGGTCAGTGCCTGTACACCACTGCAGGTGTGGGCATTAGCTTCTCAGGGACATGTTCCTGTAGTGCTGTCCCATCCATGGTACTTTCACTAGTTTGATAGCTGGTGGATAGTTTCCTAGCTGCAAAGCAGTTCAAAAGCAGGGTTAAACCTCTGGAGGTGCCCACACTTGGTAGCAAGGCTTCTTGTTTCTTGATAATTTTTTTTATGCAGGAAACAAAATGCTCCATTGAGGCATTGAGATATTCCCTATGCCTACTCAAAAGGAGGGATAGAAGTGAAATACTTCTCAGCTCCATAAACAGCTCTGAAAAATGGAGTGGCTGGCACAGGCAGAGGCCTCACCACCCAGGTGATGGGCTGAGCTGTGCACAGGACTTCTTTATCACAGTGCACCAGACAGCTCAGCATCCACACCTGCCTGGGCAGTGAGGTAGAAAATCAAAAAGCAAGTAAGAAGCAGATCCTTTTTTCCTTCCTGCATAGCCATGCTAGTGTTGATGATGGCTCTGAGCAGCAGCACTTGCATGGGAGCACTGTAGATCTGAAATCCCCTGACTCCCATGGACTTTGATGTCTATGCACTGGGTAGGAAAGTTAGAAGCACAAAAGAAGAAGTGCAAAATTAAGTGCCTCTAATTTAAATAGAATCTGCTCTGGAGATTGCCCCAGGCCATGGAAGAGGCAATGACTGACACTCAGTAACATCAGGGATTTCTGTTCAGTCCATGCCATGTTTTCCTCCTCATTTTGACTCTCCAAGTAGCACTAGGTGGCTTCATGCTGCTCAGCCTTGGCCTTGGACACAGGAAAGGAGCAGTGATGGCTTCAGGCTTTGGCCAAGAGGGACAAACACCTTTTGCAGGATGCTGGCTCTTGCAAGTCCCTCCAAGCTGCGCAACATTCGCAGGACTGTCTACAGACAGCCAGCCCTTGGCTGTAAAACACCTTTAAAGATCGTCATGCAGCAAGTGTGGACCTAAAGCCCACAGTATATTTGTATTCTGCTGGGAGAAAATATATCAGGGAATGAATGTAAAGAATTTTTTCACTGGCACTTTTTTCTTGCCATTTTACAACAATGTGATATGAAGGAGGGGCACGGGGCTAATGAATTTCGACCTGTTTAGTCATAAAGATTTATACCTGTGTCTTAGAGCTAATGTTGACCAATCAAATGGGTTCCCAAATCCTGCCCATTTTATAAAAGTTAATCATGTCCTCATGGCAGCTCAGGTAGAAAATAAATTTTGATTTATAACTGTACTAAAATGATCGGTATTTTATGATGATCATTAACAGTATTCCACACTGGAGAGTTGTTATATTAGAAAACAGTAAAATGGTGTGTATCACATAACGATATTATATTTGGGTACCACACAGAATACCAAAGGCTTATTGAATTTGTGTCTGAAGGGGACATTTGTTAAAAATGTGACCATTGCAAGTGGGAAAAATATGTATTCTTTTCAGAAGTTTGTCCTGCTAACATGCAGTTGGTGCTAGTGTAACCATTCTGACTTTGATGCTGTAAGTGCTGTTGGTCCATGTATTGCTTTGGAGCAACCATGTACAGAGCTGAATAGTGAGATGTGATTCCTCTTTGGATCATGGTACTTGCAGAGGATATTGATATGAGTAGGCTTAGATATGATTTTATTCTTGCAGCAGAGGTTGCAAAAATACATAATTGATGGCTTCTTTCAACTTTTTTAACTCACCTTGTTTCAAAAATTGTTTCCTGAACTAGAGTTTAAAGCCAAAGACGATTAACACTGGAAATACCTCCAGTTGGTTTGTTGACATGGCCTCTGGCTTAATAAGAAAGACACAAGCACACAGTATAATTGTCCCAGAAAACAAACGTGATGCTCATAATTATGGCACCTGAGGGGCCAAAGGGGGGTTGCTTCCTAAGATATACATGTGCATGGATGTGAGCTTGTACAGTGCACAGTCCCTGGGTGAGGATATTCAGAGAAGAAATCTGATGGTTCATGGTCCAGCAAAATCATTGCTTAATCAGCCTTCAGAAGCAACTGTAGACAACTACACTGCTACCGTTGCAGAAACCTAATTGACCTTTCATTACAGTGTATTTGAAATAATGCATAAAAAGTGCAGGAGCGTGGGATTGAACAAAAGTTCAAGAGGATACTTTGTAGGCAGTGTGATTTTCCTGTCATGTTGTTGTCTTGACAAGTAACATCTGAAAGCTTCAACGTTTTCTACATTTTGTGCACAGGAACAAAGCAGCTGGCTTTTAAGAGGTGGCCACTTATGGAGGTGCCTGAACCAAAGCTGGGTTTTTAGCAGTCTCCTTGCAACTGCTTGTATTCTGACCCTCTGGAAATATCACCTGGCATGTGTCCATTTTGAGCTATTAATTTAGGTGTCTGAAATTTAATCTGAGCCGATGCCTTCTGTGTGGCTCACCGCAGAAGGTGGAGGAGTGACTGCATCTCAGCTCACAGTTTATTTTGTATTGTTACGTATGAGGAGATAGATGCAGTTAAAAGATGGGAATTTGCCATACAGCTTTCCCTCACTGTTATCATAGGAATTGCATTCACTTCCTGAAGCATTTGTAGATGCAGGAATCATGAGTGTGGCCAACAGGTCACAAATAAGGTTCAATTTTACTGTATGTGGGCTCCTAGGAACCAGAAACAACTCAAGAATTCTCCTCCTGGCTCACTCTTCTCCCTCATTTTATGTGAAAATGTATAAATGCTCCAAAGAACGCAATTTCTATCTGTAAATCCAAATCAATTTTAGGCCAAAGCCACAAAAATAAGCAAATCTGTGGCAAGTCAAGTTATCCACACTAGGGGAAAGAAGTTCAAATAATGAAGAAAACCCCAGACATGATGCAAACATACAAAGTGATTTGGATCTGCTCAGACAGTGGCAATTATGCTCATGGATAAACTAGGGTTAAACCTTCCAGTCTTTCAAATGCTGATCTTTAACCTGCTTATTTGCTTCTCACTCCTGTATTTCAGGATTTGCTTCATTTAATTGCCTTGAGTTTTGCTTCTTCCACCTTGTGTTCAGAGCCTAACACACTTTCCTATCTGTTTTCCAACAGCTACTTGGGAGAGAAACGAAACCCAGAAAATCTACTAATTATTTGGCTGATCATTTTACAGAGCTGGCATAAAAAGAGGAGATAGACATATGAATGCATTGCTTGTCTTGTTTTAATCATAATTGTTATTGGGTTTGAATTCCTTGGATGGAAGTTTAAAAAGAAAGCACTCTTGAATTAATCGTGAAAACCTTGGAAACCAAGAGAGTTGACAAAGCACTTTAACAGCCTGTCGCTCCCTGAATGGCAGCTGATAATGAGATCACAAACTTGTGACTTGTGAGAGCTCATCCGTGAAGGGGGAATGTAAAAATTGCTTTTATGACTTTTAAAACACTCATAACTTTATTAAGCTCCCTTTTTCACTAGTAAAATAAGTTTAATTGCCCTTCATGGCTGAGGAATTATGCTTCTTCTAAAGTTATTAATTTTTGTCTTCCGTTGGAGGGATTCTTTTCTTTTGCCTTTTCTTGTGCATCTATCAGTTGTTAGCACGGCAATGAAGAGAGGGGAGGAGAATGCTGTCACCAAAGTCCTGGCAAACCATTGATGCTTAATTCTCTGTTTCCACTTGATGGGTTTATATTGTGCTGGTTTTTCCAGTGGCATGAAGGGAGTAAGCTCTCTTGTTCCCTTTGACAGTCAGTGAAGGCTGGGAGCCTCATAAACATTTCACCATAACAAGCTCTGTAATTAAAAATAATTATAACAATGAGCATTCAGCAGCAACCAGTCTTCAACATATTGGTGCATGTTTAGTTTAGAAATAGTATCTTGTGGCAGAGCCCTTGCTGTGCTAGTTTGATGCTCAGAAGGTGAGGTCTGACCAGCGTGCAGTCATCCTGGAAGGTTTTGGTCCATGATTACACATGTGCATGTCATGTAGTACAGGATTTCCCAGAAATCATGTTGACTGAAGGTCTGCTACACCAGTCTGCTTTGGAAGAGTTTCTCAGATATCTGCTTGCCAATGTTAAGCCAGACTTTGTGAAATTAAGCTTGTAGGACTCTTTTTTCTCTTCCTGAAGGTGGTCTTCAAGGAGGCAGAGCCAATATTGGACCAACAACCCTAAACTGAAAACTTCTCATGATCCTTCACTTATAGTAGTTTTTTCTCTGTTTTTAATGTAAGCTAACAGCATTTGGAATTTCTTACTCTGTTAGAGCCAGTTTCTTATAGTAAATTAGGCTGCCAGTGAGATGTGATTTGTCTGCAGAAAGACCTAAGAACTCCATCACGGACCAAAGTGCCTTTGTGCTGGTTCCTGGGAAAATGTTTGGATGAGGAAGTTGTTGCCATTCCTAAATTTGTGCAACAGCTCATTGGAAATTTTGGCATCTACAGATAGCACAGTACAACACAAAATAACTCTGAGAAAGATGGAATTCAGAGCTAAAAAGCAGAAATTAAGTGGGAAGCTTTATTCCAGGGTAAGAAAATGAATAGACAGAAGGTGAAGAGCAAAACACTAGAGCAAAGGGAGCATTTATTAAGAACCTGGCAGCCAAAACCAGGCATATTTTATGATTGCAGTGTCACTGTCTCCTGGTTGCTTGGCTCCCTTTCTAGCTAGCCAGCTTGTTTGGTCCCAGAGATTTAATTTCCCATACACACAGTTTGTCTCATCACTTTCACTTTTTTATTAGTGGTGATGGAAAAGCCCTGCTCTTCTTCTTTTTGCATTTTGGCAAGATTCAGTAATCTCTTCAGCAAATTAACAGGCTGATCATTGACTGAACCATCTTTTTTTAAAGTGACCCTAGATATTGGAGCAAGATGGATTTGAAGTCATGGATTTCAAGTCATAGATTTCAAGTTTAGCACAAACTACATTTGTTTTGGCAGCAGCACTGATTGTGGAGTGGCAGGGAAGTTTTGAGTAACTGGTTGTAAGGACCATATGTAGCTCTAACATTGTAATCTAGTTACTTACTCTGACAGAATTTACAGTTAAGCAAAGGAGATTTACTGACCAAGGTCTGTCATAGAAATAGGTAGAGCTCATCAATTCTTGCACGCAACTGTTTCCAGAAGACCAGGCTGGTCCCTAGCTCCCACCAGTTAACAACGATTCAGAGGTTTTCCTTCCCTGTAGTCCTACACGGTAAGCTAGTTTTTATAAGACCAAGGTTTTATAAGATGTGCCTGAGGCAGGGATTTGTTCCTGCTCTCATTCCCAGGAGTATCTTTGGGTGTTGTGACCCCTCTCTTCAGAACCAGGACAACAAGCAAAGCAGCTAATTTAGTACTCACAGATTCAGCCAAGATGTCCAAGTACTTCTATGATTTCTCTTTTACAAATGTGTAAGCTCCACCTAAATTAACATTACACTTCTGAAGCCCACAGATGGATAAGTCTGCCAAGGTGTTACCTTCAGATCATGGAGAGAAACAAACATTTTAAAGTCACGATTGCAAATGTCTTTAGGATGAGTTGAAATGCATGTTAATGTCCTGAAAATTCTCTGGCTGAATTTCCAATGGCCACAGGGGCACCCCAGGGTAATTACACAGAAGTCTACATTTTATGTGTCTAAATTCTGTTAGATTAATTCCATAGTAATGGTCACAGCGAATCAATATTCCAGTCAGCAAGGAGCCCTCAAATTAAATCTTTTGATTGCCCTTTTGTCCTTCATAATGTATAGTGAAAATAACTTCCTTTTGTTTTAATGTTGTGATTTTAACCTGGAAATTCAGATGAGTCCTGACAGCTGTAACTATGCAATACGCTTGTAACTATGCAAACAGCAATGTTGTTTGCAAGATTAATCAAGAAACTGGGATTTGCTTTAAATTACAATTCCTTCCTGCTTCTTTAGAGTTCTTATTCTGCCCTGTAAGGTAAAATGTGTTAGGTTAACTGCTTTAAGAAAATAAAATAGAGATTTGTGTTTGCAAGATCTATCTAAATAGCATCTCACCCTTGATGTTACAGTCTAACGGGATTTGAATAGCGTACTGGTATCTAACCTCTGTAAACAGATTGAATCTAAATTATTTGTATGAAGGATTCAAGGACATCACTTTTGTCCTTGTTGTTATTCCCTCTTGTCCAACTGGTATACAGCTCATGAAGAAAATGTTCCTACTTTTGAGACTGATGCAGAAAGTATTTCCTAGAAGAGGACACAATATCACAAACAGAACTCTGAGCTGATGGAGGACAATTTGCAATAGCAAAGCACTGCGACTCGCAAACTTATGATAAATTTTCCTAAATACTGTATGGCACGTCTAGGTCCTTGGTTGGGTAATTTGGTATAGTAGAAATTGTTTTTATGGGTTCAGGTATGAATGAGTCTCACTTACCTTCCATCACCTAGCTGTTGCATCAAGAATATGTTTGATAAAAACTGATCTATTGACATTTTTGCAAAAGTTAATCCTCCCATGAGGGATCAAAACTTTTGAACAGTGTCTGTTTTCTGCCTGGATGGTGATGGGAGCTTGAGTTGAAAGCAGCCTTGCAAGAGCATCTCCATCTGGTTTACATGAGAATCCCCAAAGTGCAGTTATTACATCCAGCTCCTACATGATCACTACAGCAAATGCACAATCCACAGTTATTGTTATCTTAAACTGTCCAAACGTCTCATGCCTTAGTGTAAAAGTGCAACAGTACAGAATAACAAAAACCTGCCCTTTTCGACCCTTTCTGTATCTGCAAGATAAGTTTCTATTGTCTAATACCTATGTACAATTTGATCAATTTTGCAGTGAGAACTACCAGATTCTCCTTCCAGGGTTTTTATCACCATATCAAAATGTACAAATTGGTCTGATGCTTAAAAATTGGTTTAGCACAGTAGGCGACACCTGGAAAGGTACACTGAATAATTAAATGCTTTGGGTGAAAGGTGCAAGAAGTGAAGTCTGTCCCTTTGTTTTGAGTTGATCCATTGCTTGACCATCAACCACTGTCTCATCTGTAGAGCTGCAGAGTCCCTGACCACACAAGGACCTCATAACATAAGTGCACAGGGTATGCGCACAGGCACAGCTCTGATTCCCTGCTGCACCACATCTATTGCTACAGGACAAATCAAGTGACTTCCATAGCTCTCATTCAAAGGCAGGTGTCTGCCCAGGTCTCCTGAGCAGTGAACAATCCAAAATATAGCCTACTTGGATCCAAGACACTGTTTAGTAGTGCCAGTTCTTTACAATGACTAGGTAGTAAAGTTTGCTTCCAACTTGGGTGTTCTGAGTGGGTACTAAAACCAGGTTGAGAAAATCCAGGTTTCAGTTTCTTCATTGCCTGTGAATGGTCTCTCCCCATTTAGCACAGTAACTCCCTCAGAAACAAACATACAGTAGTTATCAGGTACAACATGGTAAGGTATTCTGCCAGCCTGCAAGCTGTTTCTGGGTCGCATTCCCATGCTGGATAATGACACGATTGAACCAAAACACACCCTGTAATAAAAAGAATTGAAGCCATGGTAGAAATTACGTTGTTAACATTCAGTAACATCATGAATCAGCCACAAACATTAAATAGTTATACAGAAAACCTCTCACACCCCCAGGAGTTTCCAAGCAGGAGTGAAAGATCATCTCTGGGCAAGATTTCTGGCTGCTTTTGACAAGTGCAAGGTCAAAAGATTGCAAATAGTCCATGCAAAGACTGTATGGACTTTTTCACAGCTGACAAGATAGAAAGGCCAGGAAGAAAGTAAAAGGGCAAGTTAATCTTGCAGATTCATACAGAGTCATGTCACCTCTCCAGATTAAGCAAACCACAGCATCTGATTCTTGATTGCACAGAACAGCTCAAGGTGCATGTCTCCTGTCCCCTTTACATAAATCCGGGTTAATGACAAATTGTTGTATTGCAGCTTTCTGTGGCCTCCAGGCACTAAGCTACAAATTTCAAAGCCCAGAGTTTGGGTAGATATCATTGATTTTGTAAAAGCAATCTAAAAAATTATTGTGACATTCTAGAGTATTTCTTCTTTACCTTATGTGTGCACAGTGATTTAGAGAGCACAGAGACAGCTCAAGACAGATACAGCCAGAAAACTCTAATCAAGGAGCAATACGAGGATAAAGAGACAAAGGACATGTTTACTGTTCACCTTTCTTTCTTTTCTTTACCTGTTCCTGTTTGCCTTGTCTTTCCCAACTGCTTTATTTCCACATTTAAAGTTTTTGCACATCACTACTAGGCTGGACTGTTCATACTAGCAGCTTATTGGCATCATTGGTTCACAGTATTAGAAGCTCCTTTAGACCATGAAATTTTAATAAAGTGAAATATATTCATTCTTGTGAAAAAGCAGATGTAAGGAAAATGAATTGATCAGGAATGTCTGATAATCAGTTTCCTCTGGTAAGGACACAAAACAATTATTCATTCAGACCCCACTCTTTAATTTTCCTCTTCTGCTCATGTATCTTATAGAAAATCTATCAGCATTTCCCTGCTTCCACCAGAAGTAAAATGATATCTTAACAACACAGCTTTCAGATAGGGATTGTTCAAGTATTGTGTAAAAGTATATCATCAAAAGCAATCCCCTCCTGAAAAATGTTCTTCAAAATCTTAAACCAAGTCCACAAAATAAAGATTTGTCAGGCTGAGAGCATTCATTGCAATCAGAGGTTTAAAAATAACAGCATAATTCAGACTAAGTAGTGTCTGTTTGAAACAATATCATGGTCTCTTTCGTAACGAGTGCTAAAGATTTAGTGGTGGCAACAGCAAACGGAGGTCATCAGTGCCTCTGATCCAACCTCTGCTCAGTGTGCTACTGCTTTGGGAATCTCTCTCCATAAAACAAACTGGAAACGAGGGGTTAGAAATAGCATGTTTATTATTGACCACAAGTTTTTAGCAGCAGCATGTTAATTTTTGAACCTCTGGATTTATGTCAGAACTGGTGATCTTGGTAAGGAATATGGTTCAGTTTGGTATCAGGGCAGAAACATCGTCCTGTCCCCAGACACCTTCCACATATGACACAAGTTCACAGAAGAGGCTTATTATGACCAAATGCGGGTGCCTGGAGTCATGGTGAGAACATGACATTCATTATAGTCATCAGCGAAATAAGTGCTTTTAGATTGAGTCACCTAAACAAAAGAACTCAGATGAGTTACATACTGCCTGTGCCTATCCATCCCCATTAATGGTAAGGGTGACAGTTTCAGATGGAAATTTTCACTCTGAAAACATCTCAAGTTAAACAAGGTGATCCCACCCTAGAGACCTGCCCAAGGGAGATGAATGCAAGTCTCATCAGCTGTGATCCCAGCACGGCAGAGACAGAGGTAATCAGTTCCCTTGTTCACAAGTGGATCCTGAAGACAGTGATTACAGCTAAAAATAAACTCTCTCTGCTGTGCTGTCCTGGAAGATTAAGGTATTTCCTGAATGGCCTACAAGAGACGCCCAGGGGGATGAGGGACAATCAGTCTCAAAATTTGTGCTCAGCCAGCACTGCTGGTTCAGGTTCTCCTTGGCTGTAGGTGAAATATCTATCATCATATTCAGCAGTGCCCTTGGGCCAAACTCCTGGAGGGGATACCAACCTCAGAGCTATGGGTGACACCCTCCTCAAAAGCATCTAGGTACTACATTTCTCTTCAGTTGAAAATACGTGCTACTCTGCATCAGCCATCCGGGTCATAAAAAGGGATGTGTGTGGCTCTTAACTTGCTTTTCTCAACAAGCAATGCAATAATTACTCATATCACACTTTTAGAGTGCCTGCCCTCCAGGAGCACTTCTAAGCCATGAAAATAGAGTGCAGAAAGAAAGCTGTGGAAAGTGTCTCAAACTAATAAATTCCTGCTGGGGAGAAGGAAGAGGATGTTTGTCTCTGTGTGTGCTGGGCTGCTTATTCAAGATTGATTGCTCAGTTGAGCCCCATACTGGGAAGCTTTTTTATTTCCCTCTGGCAAACATTCACTTCCTTTGCTTTCCTGTTACATTCTCTAATCCTAGAGGGAAATATTTTGCTGACTACAACAGTATTTTTCATGTTAAATTATTCCACTTGTGTGCAAATCTGGCCCTGCAAGGTGCTCAGTCCTCTCTGCTTTCTCCAGAAATGGGTCAGGATGCAGAGAAGATGATGGTTTGCAAAAGGATCATAAGATCTTCCCAGTTCATGCTCACTGCAAACAAAACAAGGGAAATGTAGTTGGCAAACCTGCTAAGCAAATATCAATGCGCATAAGAAAAGCAGAGCTGGACTACATAATAGCTGTGATAAAGCTGCCAGAATAATTAGGAACCAAATACATTATTTAACAACTACTTGATGAGCTTGTAAATGTTGCACATATTGGACTCTGAAAGGAATCTACCATATTACAAGGACACCCTACACTTCATGTAGCACTGGTGGCTTTAAAAATATTTTGTTAACTTTCAAGAGTTATTTTCATAGCTCTCCACCAGGGAGAAAACTCACATTTCTTGTCCTGTAGCATCACTCTGTCTGCTCTCTAAGTATGGCCAAACTCATCAGACCAGTGGTGTCAAGTTAAAGATGAATGAAAATGTTATGAGGCTGCTAGAACTGGTAGTAAAGCAGAGTAAATTTCTCTCATCAAATTTAAATCTTATCATTTCTTGATGAGAAAGAAGAGTCATTCAGGACTTGGCCTGAGCAGCCTGCTTTACTAGTTAACTTTCTTCATGGGAAAATCAACAAGAAATGAACTTTCTAACAGAATAATAAACTTGAACTTACACAGAAGGATCTGAATGGGATTTTCAGCTGTTTATTTCCACCTTAAGTAGCTGAAGTGGAAGTAAACGGAAGCAGGGCATGGACTTCTATATGTCCCGCCAGCTTCAAAAGATGTTGTGAATCAAGAGACAAAATTATATGGTACAATTCTTCTTTGTTCTCTAAATATTATTTTTTTTTAAATACAGAACTTGAGGGGAAAATAAATGAAAGCCAGGATGACCAGGATGAAATAGAATGTCTTGTTGAAAATCTGTCAAGGCAATTAATTGGCTGAAAATTTGTTTTAAAGGTTGAGGGGTTTAATAACTTCTGGGCATTTCTTTTAAAGTTTGACTCATGTTTGAAGAAAAAATCAGTTTCACCAGGACAGTATTAGAGGCAAAGCAAGTGATCCAGCTTCCTAAAATGTACCCGTTGCCTTTTACTTCACCGATGAACAAATAGGGTTTGCTAAAGATAAGTGAACAGAGGACTCTGATGTTCAGATAGAAAAAAACAAATGAATTCCCTCCACATACACCCCTGGGTGCCACTGAAAAAGAGAGCAAAGTGCTGCCAAGGACTTTTCAGCATTGCTGATTTTGGAAACCTGTAGGCAGCAGCTGCAAGCTTCCTAAATTATGTATGGGCGCTACACGAACCACTGGCTTCCCACTTATAGCAGATGAGACCTTTGGAGGTCAACTCTGCTCAGAATCAGCATATCATTTCTGAAAGTGTCTGCACAGCTTCATCATAACAACCTGCAAAGGTGGAAATGATGGTCCATTCTAGTAGTTCAGTGACCTTAAAAGGTTTTTCCTAATGCTTAAGAGTCTCATTGCTGTAGTCTAATGCTGTTTCTTTCCCTCCTACCCACAAGGAACAAGGTGAGCAGCTTATCCCTTGTTGCTTATAGTAATTTTTTTGCATCTCCGAAGGCTGTTTCTGCCCCTCACCTCCAGTTAACTCCTCAGATCTTCCCCAGATGGTCCACATTGTTAATGGAGCACTCTGGACTGAATCATAGAATCATAGAATAGTTAGGGTTGGAAAGGACCTTAAGATCATCTAGTTCCAACCCAATGCACTAGTTGAGCTGAATCTGTTCTGTTCCTGCAGGGAATGGAAGATCACCCATGCCACCACCTTTAAGCATCCCAACATGATGCCTAATTCCATGACCACATTGATGCATTTGCCATAGCACTTACTCATACCTCCAGATTCTTTTTTGCAACACTGCTGCCCACCCTAGCATTTCCATCCAGCCTCCATCCAGCTAGAACCTGGCACTTGCCTGTACTGAACTACTGCATCTACTATATCTCAAATAACATTCCCTTCGTATCTTGTACAGGAAAGGGTTCTCACATATACAATTGACAAAGACACATTTTGAGTTTTTAGAATTTTTCTTTTTTTGGTGGTATGATAAGCCAAAATTATGTAAGAAATTTACCAACATCAAAACAGCATCAATTCCTGAGCACCAGCATTTCCTCCTGGCATTTTCTGTAGTTTAGAAGCATGAGGGTGACTTTGACACTGCCACAGGCTTACACATATGAAATCTGTGGTGGATTAAATTTATGTTAAAGAAAGCAGGATTGAATGTATTATTAGTCAGGTTTACAATTAAGGTACCTTTGCAGCTAACCCAGAGAAAGGCCTAGGTACATATTATCCTGAACTGAAATGACACCTGTGGTAGATGTTTCAGTAAAAGCAGTCATCCCACCTGCTTTGGTCCACCTGGAGAAAAGTTTTCCTGGAATGTCAGTCCCTGAAATTTTCCCTAGCACATTCCTATACACACAAATTAGGAGATAATATGCTGTTATTAAGGACAAAATGAGTACGGAAGTGATTTATAGTTTGATGGGCTTTCACTGATTGAGAAAAACAAGCTTTTTGAAAAAAAAAAAAAGATAAAATATAATCCCTGTGGAATAATAACAGTAATTCAGGAGGACTCACACAGCCAGTTTTAATTTCAAAGTTAGCATAAATGAGGTGCATGAATTCAAATGTTCATGCCTGTTGGCTGCTTTACTATCAAACCATTTCACTTTCCTTAACAGCAGCAGGGACATTTCTGCACTCACATCACATGCCGTGCTCAGTGGGAGAAAGGGCAAAACCTTCCCAATTTCAAAGATGCTGCTCACCGTGATGTACCAGACTATGTAAATCACTTGAGGGCTTTTCATCTATGATCAGCTGCTACAAGGAACTCAGTACTCCCCTGATTCATGTACTCATGCTTCAGAAAGATCTTTTGCCTAGCCCTGACCGCAATTCCCATGCTGAGCAGCGTATCTAGCACCCCATCAATTTTAAGTTCACGACACCACCACTGTATGTGAATGGTAAGATTAGACCTTTTGTGGAGTTTCCTCACTGTTGATACCTAGGGAACCAAGCTATGAATCAGGGTCTCGCTGCGGTAGATGGTAAGACAGATCTTGTAGCTTAACAGAGATACGTTGCTTTAAAAGCCTGATATTTCACTTGTAGGTGCTGAGGCAGTTAAACGTGACCTCTTAAGCATTAAAACCAGGAATGAAATGTGTTGCTGCAGCAAGCTGTCCAGGTTGATGCAGAGGTGATTTTATATACATAAATCTTCATACACTTTTTAAAGGTTAAGTAAATCAGTTCATATAATTCCTAATAAGACAGGCAGTATTGGCCTACTAGAGCTCCCATCCAGTTTAAAAATAAAATACAGAAAGAAAAATATTAAAAATTGCAGGTGATCCATGAAAATCAAGTCTGAATAATATTTATGCTACAAAAGAAGTTTTGGTGTTATCTTTTCAGCACTGATCTAAGTAATTCATTAAGCTAGACATAGTTTATAAGGAGAAAGTAGCATCTTTTGTTGCAGTAACTGATTTGCTTTGAAACAACAGTCAGGTTTCAGGCTCAAAAGCTCTTTGAGGGTCAGTGATAGGTACAGCAAACTTCAAAGGTAGATATGAGCCAAGAACAAAGGATGAAATTTAACTAGGTTCTCTTAATCAGTTGATGGGGGACAGGAGAAAAAAGGTTTGGTACTTGTGGTATAGAAGAAAAGATATTACAAAGCAAAAGGTGACATGGCAGTATCTTCTACTGGAAAGAGATACGCAGAACAAGAGAAAGAAGAGAGTGAGAATTTATAGCTCATGGCACATGAGTGGTTTTTGCTGGGAAGCAAGTTGGAGTGATGGTGAAAAGGAAGAGTTATAATATGCCATAAATGTTTGCCTCTGTTGATGCTGTTACTTTTTCTTATCATGAATTACGTGTTTTGATTGTCACCTTTGGAAAGTGCATTGTAGCTTTCTCTTGAGGATCAAGTCTGATAGAGCAGAAATTGAGTGGCTGTGTTGTAAAAGTTTGTTGTCTGCTAATAATCGGATGGTTTTGCCCTTTTCCTTTCTTGTGCTAGTTTTTTCTGATTCATAGGGGTTGTTTCATCCATAAAATTTCTATGAGGATATATAGTGAGTGAAGTATATTACATTTTGGAGGAGCAGACATAGGATTCAGGGATATTTTTAAGATTTGGGGATATATTGACAATTTCCATACACATTATTCAAGGAATAATCTAATTCCACTTGATATGAGTTGTCCAGTGTTATTTTCCTTGTAATGTTGAGTTTGGTGATCTGTGATGCAGCTTAATGTTAGGGAAGCAAGTTTCTGAGAAAATGTAGAAGTTGCACCATATTTTACTGTCTTTGTTAAAAACATTTGCTGGGAAAGTAGCATCTTTAGACTGTCAAGGGGGTATTGTTCCTCTTAGAGCAGATGTGGTGGTGTTGAAAACCCAACAACCTATTATAACTTTATTGATATGTTTTGGATGATAGCTGGGCTTGTGTAGGTGGGTGTGCTGACTTGCACATTTTTATATAGCATAGTTTTCTGGTTACCATTTTTATGCTGACTATGGTTTGCTGGACTTCGATACAACTAAAGCAGTGTTCAAGAGATAGTTTGATGGAGAACTTAAGTGTATTAAGTTTATCATAGAAAACAGTGAGGGAATTCAAGCTTTCAGGCCAGACAATAAAGATGCTTTCTGTGTTTCTCAGGTAAAATGTTGATTTAAGCTGGCTTCAAACTATGGTTGTTTTAACCTCTTAAGTATTGAATGATGAAGTTGTCATAGTGTGAGCCACTTCGGTGCCTACTTCTGTTCATGCAATCTGGAGGAACTGTGTTGGTGAGGGCTATGAAAAAGGCTAACTTGACAATATATCTAGTCCAGCCTGTAGGTTGGCCTTATTCTGACAGGTTCTTAGGGCAGGCTGTAGGCATTCAGGACAGGCTGCACTGCAACTGAGGGTGCAATCACACTGAACATCCTTCCTGACTAAGATGGTAGCATCTAGTTTAAGCTATACTATGAACTTAATTTAGCTTTGAAAGTGAGAGATTGGGCTGGAAGAAGGGTTTGTTTACCTAAAAGTTTCCCTACTTTGGCCAGTGATAACAATCAATTCCCAAAACTATTTTACCACTCTCCACAAAACTTGCTTCAATTACATCCTTGGTCCATCAAGCTTCAAAGCTTGCTAAATATTTCCATGACTTTTCAAAGCAGTGCCATCTGCCTCATCTGCAACCTGGACCAACACCCCAGAGCCCTGACT
>JANHGB010067703.1:0-17526 GCA_026283785.1 Coracopsis vasa
AAAGGGATCAGGAAGTCAGCTGAAGCCCTCCTGTAAATGCCACAAACAGACTTCCTGTTCCATATTTCACAGAATTTAAACATGCTCCTTGTAAACTGTTTGAAGTTAACAGATCAACCTCCAGCTGCTGAACAACAGAGTGGTAAGCATGTACAATTCATCATTTCAACCTACCAACATATATTTTGGTAATTACAAGGTTCTTCAAAGTTCAATATTGTCTGTCGCAAGCCTCCTGACCAGCATACACTAGAATACTGGTACCCTACTGCTCATTACCTTTTACAGAATATTCATGCGAATAAAGTATCCAGAGGACTATCCGGATCTACTAACACAGAACACAGTATGTTCTGTTATTCTAATACTACCTTACCAATGTGTTCCTTTATTCTGCTATTACCTTACATTGACTCAAGAGTGACATTAATTCAACTTCCCCAAACTAAACCTTTACAAGACGCTGCTTTTTTTCCAAACAACAATAACATAATCCTATCACAGCCTTAAGGGTCAAACCTTTTACATAAAGGCACTGGACATAATTTGCTGCAAGCCTAATTCAAAGTCCACTGAAATTATATTCAAGACTCATCTATTTCATTGTGGTTTGGATCAGGTCTTACGAAAAAAAAAACCAGCCCCAAAAAACAACCAAAACACTATACCCATTCCCCCCCCAAAATAAACAAACAAACAAAAAAAAAACACAAATAAAGCTCTCTGAAAAGTGTCCCAGCATTTTTTTACTTTTCCAAGTTATTTCAGCATAAGCCAAACTATAAATGTACATACATATACTTAATTAATAGCTACAGATGCCATAAAGAAGACTTCACATACCACCCATCCGACAGCACCAAAAACTGACACTGGCCAAACATATCAAAAGTTAATACCAGAAGTAAAAGTTGTACTTCTATTGACTCAAATCAAGCTCCAGCAATTTAACTCGCACATGTTAAAACAGGGTTTCAGAATGACAAGTGCATACTTTGATCTAAAACGTCTGTAGGCACCGTATTTCCAGAAGGCAAAACCTTTAAAATCAAGTTCACATCTTAGTTCCACTAAACTATCATTCAGAGAAGGAAGATGTGGACTATTTGCAAAACAGCCCCAATTACTCACTTAAATGTTATGCTTAGGAGCCAAGCAGGTACTCACAAATATGCAAATCATTCTCTGGGGCTCCTACTCCCAAGCGTTCTACTGATGCAACTTTTGTTCGGGGGAGGGAAACAAAAGAGCGTCCAATATTCAAAACAACCGAGAAGTACGCGCTACGAGTCTACAGAACATGCTACTGGGAAGATCCCAGGCCCCTGTAAAACGTCCCATAGCACCTGAGCTCTCCCACAGAAGGTCACTGGACAGGGCGGCAGGCGGTGGCTATTAAGCTGGCCTCTACAGGGGCTGAGAGTAGGGAACAGCGAGCTGCACACATAGACACATTATCTTCTGCTTATCCTGGGCTACAAAGGGAAAGACGAGTGCGATCGCTAGGGGGGGAAGCTGCAGCCTCTGGAGAAAGACGGTCCTACCTCCCGGCCGAGGACGGCACAGGGAGAGCGGGGCCACGACGTGGCCCCCCATCGAAGGCGACCGCGGGAGAGAGGGGCGCTGGGCGGGCATCTCCCGGAATGCCCCCACGGGCCCCTCCGGCGCTATGTTTCCCTCCCTTGAGGATCCCCATCTTTTCCAAGGGAAGGTTTATTCTGGAGCGGGCGGGAAAGAGAGGAATGGTCGCCGCTACTCACATGGGCTCCAAGGTCTTGCTGAGCCAGGATTTCAGCGCCTCGAAGTTTTCTATGATCATTTTAACCACCATCCAGAGCGGCCCGGGCCCCCCGCCTCCCCGGCAGTAGCAGAAGCAACGGCGGCGGGGTCCGTGCCGCCCCGCCGGCCGGGACCCCGGCTCCCGCCTCGCCTGCCCTCACCCGCCGAGACCGCGTCCGCCTCCCGGTTTGGCAGAGGCCGCCAGGCAGGGGCCAGAGGCCCAGCACCACGAAGGGGGCGGAACCAGCTGAGCAGCGGCTGCTCCCTGCGGGCCCCGCTCTCGCCTCTCCTCAGCCAGGGAGCGCTCTCCGCAGCTCTCTCTCGCCTTGGCGGCGGGTGGACGGCAGCGCGGCCAACGAGCTGCTAGCCCTGAGCACGGCTCCGGAATGCACCGCGTCCCCCCTCTACCCTCAGCCGCAGAGACGGACGGAGCGAGCGGGCAAGCAGGTAAGATGGCGGCACCCCGCTCTCGCGAGAACGGGAAGTCTCGCGAGGGCGGGCCGCGCGCGGGGCCTGCCGGGGCGTGTGGTGGGAGGTGGTGTGACCGCTGCTGTGGGATGCTGGTGGTGGTGTTAGGAGGAAACGCGCCATGGGAAGGTAGAAAGAGAGGCACGGCGGGTTTGCTCTGTCCTGTGGCACGAACTCCTCCCATAAATAAAGGGTCACAGTGATGATCCGGGGTCTGAAGAATCTCTCTTAAGAGGAGAGATTGCAGGACCTAAGTCTGTTTATTCCAGAGAAGACTGAGAGGGGATCTCATTAATGCATAGAAATATCTCAAAGGCAGGTGCCAGGAGCATGGTGCCAGACTCTTTTTAGAGGTGCCCAGCAACAGGACGAGGAGCAGTGGCCATAAACTACAACACAAGAAGTTTCACCTCAACATGAGGAAGAACTTCCTGGGTTGAGGGTGGCAGAGCACTGGAACAGGCTGCCCAGGGCAGTTGTGAAGTCCCCCTCTCTGGAGACATTCAAAACCTGCCTAGGCACTTTCTTGTGTAACCTGCTGTAGGTGGCTTTGCCTTGTCAGGGGGTTGGACTAAATGATCTCCAGAGGTTCCTTCCAACACTAATGATTCTGTGAAATGTTTGCAAGTGGTAGAAAAAAATAATTAAAAATTGTGGTTTTTTAAAAAAAAGGCTGGAGTGAAATATTTCTCTGAAAACATGGGAGTTGGCAGTAAAGGCCCGTGCCTTCCTGACATTGGCCCTGTATGGGGTGGGACAGGGTGCTGCTGTGGGCCAGTAGGCCCCCCATCAGGCCCATGAGGAGGACCTGACAGAGGAGCTGAGCCCATGCACCTGCTCAGTCACCCCCAGAGGCAGGGGTGGTGGGGGCTCATGGACTGGCCCCCCAAAAAACAGTGCCCACCAGTGCATGGCCCTTCCATGAGAAGTTAACGTACACCAGTGTTTTTGCTGATAACCTGAACTAACCAGGTGCTGAAAGCAAATCTCCATGGTGAATGTACCTCAGAAGGTGGGCTTCTGAAAGACTGGCTTCTCACCTGAGCTCCGAGTGAGGAGCATATCCATTCTGCACAGTCAGTGAACAAAGGTGAGTATTTCAAGGGAATTGTTCACTCTGCTTTTCTCCGGGCAGAGCAAACGAATGTCTAGCTGCCTGCCTGGTTTTCTCAGATAGAGAGGAACTTCAAGTAACTGACATAGATTACATGGCAACCATGGCCTTGGCTGACCTGTCAGTTCATAAGCATCCTGCCTTTGTCATGTAGAGTCCAAATCACACCAGTGAGAGCCCTAGAGAGCAGTGGTGAAGGCAAGGAGATGTGTTTGGATAGAAGGTTTTCTGGCATGGGCACTCCTTCAAGTTCTGTCCCCAGCTTCATCCTGCCTATGGAAACCCACCACGGACCACTAGTACTTAGTTCTGTTTGAAAAAGCTCAACATTTCTTTGCTGCATCTGTAATGGGGCAAGGGTCATTGGCAGTTATGACCCTTGTTTAAAATCTTCCATGATACCGAGAAGCAGTTGACCTCAGCAGAGAGACTGCCAAGAAATACAGTATCTGAGACAGCTAAGTAAAAGCTGGAGGAGGCAAAGGCTGCCTGCTTGTGGCTTGATTACCATCTTTGAAAGTTTATTGAAAACTGGAGAGTGTAGCAAGCCAACCAAATAAACTGCCAGCTTAGTATGTACTTCACTGAGAAGACAGACTTTGATTTGCTTGTGGAGAGTGAACAGCACATCCGATCAGTAGACAGAAAATCAGCAGAGCCTGAAATTCTCTGCAGACTGTGCTGTAGACATCTAAAGAGTCTTTGGCTCACAGTCACCAGCTTGTAAGTCAACTCCCCTTGAACACGTAAAAAGGGTTACTAAGCCTGGGATTCTGAGGGGTCTTTGAAGGTTCAGGCACATAGAAATTAAGCATTGTGATAAGAATCTAAATTTGGTTTTGGATCTGGCCCTTAATCCTTTGCAAAAGCCAGTGTGTAGTGGAAATAATTCAGGCAAGCACTGTGTCAGTCCACTTCACTCTCATCTTTGTAACTACCTTTGATCCTTGAATATACAATGGCTAGCAAGAAAACACAGCCTGTAAAGCTTCCCCACATAAAATGTATGGATATAATCATGGTAGCAACTTTTCTGTCTTTGACGTTTCATTTTCTAAACTGCTTTCCTGCCATTCAGAAGCACAGTGCTGTAAGTAAATGAAATTTGTGATCAGCAAAAGGATTTCATGAATACATTTTATGCACTGGATAAGACTTGTCTGCATGGGGTAACTTTTGAACATTACTGTTATGATAGAAGTACGCTTTTATCACACTTCTGTGGTGATATTCAGAGTAACTAGAATAAATAAAGAAATAAAAGATGCTGACACTCCCAGTTCTAGTTTGCAGACTTGAAATTCTTAAGGCCTTATAAATATTTAGATGCCACATCTTCAGAAGTGACTGCAATGTTCTGTAATATCTTTCAGGCAATTTTCATTTCACAGCAGGAATTAGAGGAATACAAAGCAAAACTACTTATTAGATCTGAGGAAACCATTTCCATTGCAATATATAGTGGCTTCTGTACATAAGGTGGTTTCTATTTAAGGCACAACATTTTTAGGTTCTTAATAACAATTTAAAAAAACCACAAAGTAAGGAATGGTTTTTACTTAAATCAAACTTCAGTCACACGTGAAATCAGTACTTAGATAAATCTTGGAAGATCATGTTTCATGTAATGCAATATAATACAGAGTCTGTGCAAAGGATCAAAGTAATTATTAACTTCTTCAATGTCATATTCATGTGAGACAAGTTTCTATTTCTCCCGTAGCTGTTCAATGTAAAATTAATGAACTGTCCAAGGGAAAAAAACCCACATACCCCTAAATTTCATCCCTAACTGTACAATTAAAGCCCTGAGGAAGATAACACGGGAAAAAATGAATCTTTGAAAAGACTGAAAAGCAACAAAAGAAGAATTGAACACACTCTTCTTAGGTTTCAACAATTTAACACCTTTGTTTAAAAAAACAGTTCCTGTTGCTAAATGATGGTCATATTCTGTATCACGTATATGATCTATGGATACCAACCATTTAATAGGAACTAAATAATAAAATCACAAAAATGTGAAAATAGACATATATATTCTGTGGATTAATATAAAAAGTGCATTTTAACATCAGTAATCTTAAAATATAAATGATTTGTTAACAAAGTAATACAAATCTAATTACTTATTTATTCATGCATCAGAATTACATATTCCTAACAGCCCTTTTGGCTTATAAAAACTTCATTAAGTTCTTCATAGTAGTATAGATATTTTCACATATAATAACTCTTGAGGTTCATAGGTTTTGTGTGTGCTTAGTTTGCAGTAGTCTTATCTAAGTCAATTTAGCGACCTTTGATATCTAAAAATAATAGGTTGTATTTCTTCACATTTTTATTGTTTCACCTATTCACGTGAGAGCTGAATGTTGCCAGCCAGGACAGAGACATCAATCCTTCCTGAGATACCTGAGATTTTATTTCTGCTGACTCTTTTCCAAAGCTATTGGACTTGTGCTTATAAACAATCTTGGTCAATATGTAAAGCTGCAATTTTTAAGTGTTAAAGATTCTTCTTTGAAAACTGACATTTTCTTAAATGTCCGTAGATCATTTTTTAACTCAGATTCATCCCTTCAGTTTTTTAATGCAAAAAGTAGTTGTAGGAAATAACTTTTGGGCACATCCATCTTTCTGCCAAACCTATCCTATCTTTATTCATTGGTGTTTATGTCATACGAAAAAGGTTAATTATTCCTTTGTGTATGTGTTTGGTGGGTTGGTTCTGATTTATGGGGGGTTTTTTGTGGGTTTTTTTGTTTGGTTGGGATTTTTTTGTTTTGCTTTGGTTTTTTTTGGGGGGTTGCTTTGTTTAGGTTTGGTTTAAGTGAGTTTAATTTCTTTTTAAGCTGCCAGACTGGTCTGTGTCATCATGAAATTCTTCAATCTAATCCTCTAACACTTCATCTTTTTATTTAGGAAAATGCAATTGCATTTGCAATTGGATTTAAGCATTCATCTCTGACTGTAGGTTCTCTACTAGTGTTAAATTTGATTCTGGTTTTGCACAGAGGATATAGTCCACCAGCTCCAGACTTGGGGCCCCTAATGTCTCCCAGAAAAAGCATTTAGGCATTACAGGCCACAGATATATCTGAGTGGATGATCTGCAGATCAAGGGTTCAATGTCCTTGCAGTGTACTGCAGCCGCTAGCATCAACACACAGGCTAAAATAGCAGGCTGATGAAATTGGGTGTCATCAGGAACAAAAACATTTTTGTATGTTGTACAGATTTTTAGTTTGTACTTCTGTTGAGTTTTTGAGTTTGCTGTTTGTTGCTATTTAGATATGTATAAATGTACATCTGTATATCTGTGAATGTATTGCTTTTGCTCAATGTGGAAGGGTTGAATGTTATTCCTCTTGATACTCCTTGTCTACTTGATAGTTTCATCTCAGGAGGCATCAATATGAGTTTTAAGGATAATGTCACAGAATGGATCCAGGCCTGAAGACTCCCCCTTCCATCCTTCTTAAATTGCAAATATTTATCAACTCCTGAGCATCTGAAAGATGAGGCACTTCTGCCTTTCCCCATAAATACACCAACTAGTGCTTTAACAGCAGGTTAGCAGCAGCAGCAGGTCAGCAGCAGGTCAGCTTCATATTACTCTTATTTGACTGTGCCTCAGAAAGATCAATGAAAGCTTAGTCTTTTGCTTTTTGATTTCTGCATAGTGAATTGAATAAAACTGAGCCATTGCAACTTAAAAACTGGGGCCTGTAAAAGCTCTCAGAGCAGATGATCTTTAAGATCTGAATGTCTTCCTCTAATCTTGAAACCACAAAAATTTAATCATGAAATAATCTGTGGACATTAGATGACTTCCTGTGACCATGGCCTCTCTATACAACAGACCTAAGCTATAGGACTGTGTATCTCTCCTGCTTTCTGTTGCCACAGGAAGAAGAAAAGTGACATAGTTGGAGAAAAAGGCTCTGTGTGGCCCTTCTTGAGCAATGGGGTTGGACCAGATGACGTCCAGAGGTCCATTCCAGCCTCAAGCACCCCATAATTCCATAAAAGAATTTTGGCACAGTGTCCCAAAGCCACAGGTGTTTGAAGTATTTGCAGCTGGTGCACATAGCATGTAGCTTGAGATTGCGAGTTGTAGAATTGAGCGTTGCTTTTTTGAACTGACATAACACTTGTTTAACAGGTTTTCTTGAAAGCCAAGGTCAGAAGAAGTTGTTGCAGTCAAAAGTCAAATCTACAAACTCTGCAGATTTTATTATTGTTTAAATATAGAAACTGTCAGTAGTGGATATTTAACAACATACGTCACACTACTTAAGTCACTTTATACTAAGTTTTGTAATGCAAGATGCTTGTGTGGTGGAACCTCATTAGCTTGGACTAATGCAGGGTGAGATTGTTGTGTTCTTGCTCATTAGCTTGTGCTAACAGAGGGACAGCAATATTTTTTTTGGCAGCAAAATTAAGCTTAGCCCCTTCTTGTGCCTGTGGGAAGGCTGACTGGGAAAGGGCCCAGGGTGTAATTAATACCTCCTCTTCTTCCCAAAATGCAGTGGAGCAGGAAAGGAAAGACATAGCTCGTAACTCTGCCCCTATGACACCAACCGGCAGAGCTTCACCTTCCAGAAATCTTCTTAGTGCAGTCAGCAAGTACCAACTGTGTCTTTCTGGTCTGTGCAACCAAACGATTATGGGGCAGAGCCACACCTGCACATGGGGTAAGCACATTCCCCAATTTCCCTGAGCAAACCAGTGTGACAGAGGCAGCCACAAGGTAGCTGTGCCTTGCAGGAACATGGTGGCTCCGTGACCTTGGGCAAGGCTGGAAGCAGCTCTGATGCTGATGACGGTGCTGTGGTTTCAGCACTCGTGTCATGAAGCACATGTTCTGCGTGTGG
The DNA here is from genome assembly GCA_026283785.1 of Coracopsis vasa. Taxonomy (NCBI): domain Eukaryota; kingdom Metazoa; phylum Chordata; class Aves; order Psittaciformes; family Psittacidae; genus Coracopsis; species Coracopsis vasa. Next base: position 8,245 of record JANHGB010067703.1, read on the forward strand.
GATTTACTGCTAGGGAAGAGAGGCTGGCTTCCCAGTAATTAAGTAGGTCCATCCCAAATGTGATTTCCAAACTCCTGTGTGCTGTGCGTCTTATACACCAGCTAGTGTTCTGCTCCATATTTGGCCGTGAGCCTACAGTTTTGGGCCACATTGCACAGAACTTGGACTGTTGACTCCTGGAGCAGCAAATTTTGAGTTAGCTAATGTGTTTTGCTATGAAAATCCTGTGCAGAAATAGAAGGCACAGTGTCCTTTCCATCTCAGATGTTAGTCATGCACAAACCATAGAAGGAAGCAAGCACGATCTTGATTTTGCCCCTCCTGCTACCCCTTTTGCCAAGCCCACCTTCCTGTTAAATTGAACAAGTGCAAAGAAAATGTACTGTATTTCCAAGACAGCATTTGTGCCAAGTACATCATGCTGGAGGTAAGGCATTCCTGAGCCACAGCATGAATTTCCTTTGCATGTGAGAGGGCTCAGCTGTCTAAGATCGTAATCAAACATGTAGTAAATGAAAAGAATAATCACAAGTGGCAGAATGAACGTTACCCATTTACCTTGAAACCACGAATTTAGTTTTAATTGTAAATAGTCTTTTCAGTTAAAACTGAGTGCCAGCCATTGTTAAAGATTGCTCTGACAAGCCACCTGAATAACCCAGCAAAGATGGCTTTGTCCTACAGATCTAAGAGCTCCACATTGAACATATTAGAAACACTGCCCAAGAATTTTAAAGAATACCTTCTGTCATATTTGAGGTGAAAGTTGGATGGTTTACACTATCTGTTCTTCACAATGGACTACTGTATACAAATCATAAATGATGAAGCCTCAAAGTCTTGGTTGTATGAATTCTTCATAGAAATAAATATCTCCTGAGGTGATGAGGCTATCTAATTTTTATTTCTGTTACTGTTTGTTTTGGTGGAGTTTCTGGGTTAAATTAAAAAGAATCTGGTTAAAATTAATGACAATTAAAAAGAATCTCATTATAGCATTAAAAGGGTTATTTTTCTTGTGGAGAATTTATGGGATAAACTGTTATTTTAAAGTTTCCAGATTGCCCACCACAGATATCAGGATTTCTATAACTGATTGGATTATGAAAAATTAACTGCAATATTACAAATATTGAAAAAGCTCTGTCCACTGTGCAAGGCATTTTTGTATTTTTCAACTGTCAGATCTTGGGGGAAAAAAACTTTCAGGAAGTTTGGAAGCAAAACTTTTTTTAACGATTTTAATTCCCATTTGAAACAACTTTTAATTTTTCTCTGTAAGGAAGCAGAAACAGTACAGTGCTGTACAGTTTTGTTCTTTCTGTTGTGCACAGGCCTCACGTCCTGGTGTCAGCATCGTTAGGATTTGTTCTAGGTCAATGCTGCTTCAGAGCCAGAAGAGGGAGCACAGAGATTGTTTCTTCCTGGTCATGCTGTAGAGGCAACAGGGATTATTTCGCCGGAGAAAATAACTAAACCTATTTTCAAAGGAGGTATTGTAGAATACGTTTTTCCTTCTTAAAAAAACCAACCAACCAACCAAACAAACAAACCACCCCACCCTACACAAACAAACAAACAAAAAAAACCCCAGAAAGTCAAGAACTTAAGACTTTCATAAATTCTTATCAAGCTGGATGCAACCGTGGCCGTGCCCATGGCAGGCGGGCTCTAGAGGGGAGCCAGCGGGCTCGTCCACGTCCAGGTCACTCCCTGCCGCTCCTCTCCGCAGACGTGGTAGCACGCCGTGCCCACTGCTGTCCCTGGCCCTAGGCCTGCTCCAGCTGCTGAGCAGCGGGAAGCGGTCATCCGGGTATGCTGCCGAGGAGGAGGAGGAAGGGAAGAGCAGCAGCGCCCTCGTCTTCATCTGGCCCTGCGGCTCCTGCATTGTCACCTGCTGGTGAGCCTCGGTGCTACATCCCACCAGAGACGTGGGCGGCTCCTCTGTTCTGTCCCATCGAGCATTCTTATGACCCTGTGGCTGTTCCTACATGGCAGGGCTGTGCCAGCACCTTCCTCTGCCAGACACTGGAGCACACACAAACAAACAGGGTATGTTTGTTTCTATTATTTATTACTATTATTTATTACTATGTTTACTACTCTATTACCCTATTACTATGCCTTTTTTAAAACAAATTTTAGGATATAGTTTACGAAGCACATTATAGGATAGTAATTATTTCATATTGTTTGAGTACACACTTCATAGGATCATAGAATAGTTAGGGTTAGAATAAGATAGTTAGGGTTGGAAAGGACTTCTCGTAATTTCATGTTATGTCATAAGACTATTCTTAGAGTGACTTTTCAGCTGTTAGTAAAAAAGCAGAAAGAATTACAAAAGTCCTATCTCTCTACCTTGCCATCTGCATCCTGCAGAATGCAAAATGGAAAAGAAAGTATAGTGAGAGAGTCTATGGATTAGGAAAGAAATGGCAGAAAGATGTTTATGAATACAGATAGATGCTGAAGCAAAACCAAAAAACAAACAAACAAACAAACAAAAGAAACCACAAACAAAAAATACACACACACCCCAAAAAAAAAGAAAAACAACAACCTAAATCCTTTTTTACAACTGCTCATTCTGGGTAGAGAGATGCTGAACGAAAAAAAAAAAAACACAAACAAACCTCAAACAAACAAAAAAACACAAACCAAAAAATATATGTAAACCCAAACAATAAGAAAAAAAATATCCCTCAGATCCCTCTGCACTCAAAAGGGAGAAACACCAGCTCTCAAGATCTTAGTGTGATCTACCATATATGTCCAGTGTATATTGTGATACTTCATAAGCAAAAGACTATTTAAATGCCATTGGGAAATCATAGCAGGCACCCCAGTCATCTGCAAACAAAGCTGTCTCAAATCTGAGCACCAACAGAGTGATTCAGCTGTAATAGGGCAGAGTGACTGATAAGCACGTATTCCCCTTGCATTTGCTGGAATACATTGTACAGACCTCCTGCAGTTCTCCGTATTTCTTCACATGGATTATGCCTTCCTGAATTTTCTTACCATTTACACACAGAAATAAAGTGTCAAATGTGTATCTGGGCAGTCCCTGTATTTGCATGAGTCCCTTCCCTTTTTATTCCTCTCTCCATCTCTGGGTTTCACTTCTCTTTCTGATATTTACTTGTCCAAGAAGATAAAAAGGTCATGTAATGGTTGCACTTATAGAAGCCTTTCCTTTCTCCCAGGAACTTTGTTGTTTCTCCTAAGAAACAACATCCTAATCTCCTAAGAAACTTGCATCCAAGTAAAGGTCTTGATCAGTAAAGAACTTGAGTATGTTACTGATTCTCCTAATCTGAGAAACAAAAACACTACTTTTGCCCAGAAGGCCACTGGTCACTGTTTCTGTTATCTTGCTATGCTTTCATTCCATCCTTCTTTACATTCAGTAACAAAGCCCCAGACCTCTCAGCCATGTTGCTATACCACAGACTCTGTTAGGATGAGAATCATTTAAAGATTGTAGGGAGCTTCTGTTTATAGAAAGGAGATTATTTTTCGTCCCCTGGAAAAGATAGAACTGGTAAGTTACATGGGAACGGCCACTTCAAGACTACCTCATCTAAAAAGGAGCTGATGAATTAAAAGCTGTTCTCTATTAGCTGGCAATGATAGGAAAGACGACTCATCTTCCTCAGGGAAAAGAAAAACCCCTAAAACATACAGGATGTTGAAAACAAAGGGTTGAACGAAAACTAACGTTCCCATGCCCTCACTCCAGTAAGAGGCAGCAAGACAGGGGCAGCTGAGGGGGAGTTGACCATGATGCCCTCTATGTGGTCATTCTCAGTTACAATGTGCTGGGATGACTGAATTATGCTAAGAACTGTGTGCCTTATGTGTGCACTCACAAACAGGTTTAAGACGGCCAGACAAGAATGGCTGTTGTAACAAGTCTCAAAGGTGTTCAGGCTACACTTGAAAACACTGAAGAAATTTGAAGGATGGAAATATTGTTAAGACATTCTAGGCCACCCATTTGTTTGGATGACTGGCCAGTGTCACAAAAGTAAGCGTGACTGCTTGCCTCCTCAGTCTACAGGGATTTAGTGCACTCAGGCTACTCTGTCCTCCTTTGACAAAAGGTTTTATGCAGACAGTACCAGACATTAATTACAGTAATTTGTTGTCAGCCTTGCCTCCTAAGGAAGTAAGGCTTATACACTTTCATTGTCCATTTGGGTGAACATCTGTCCCTCTTAACAACTTCTCAGTTGATGGGTAGTTTCAAACACAATCGAAAGCTAAAGAATTTCACAGATGTTATGTTCTTATGAATTCCATTAATACTGCTGGCAGGGTGATGGAAAGTGGAAAAGAATCCATAGTTCACTGAGGGAGAAAGGCAGAATTCAGCTATATCCTTCAGCACAGCAGAAGCTGGCTCTGCCAAAGAACATGCCATCTTTTGCCTGGTAGAAGTGAAATAAAAGGGATGGGGTTAGCAGAGTTATTGAAGTGGTAGTATAAAGGAAACGAGACCTAAGCCTGCAGAAAGGCAGACTCAAAAGTTTTGTTGCTCATGGAACAACCTCTTTTCTATATTATTGTATGATAACAAAGCCCTCACAAGCTATGAAGCCATCAAATAAAACGGTTGATTAAACTTTGTTCAGTCGCTTCCTTTGCATTATAACCATGCTACCCAAGAAGGCTCTATTAAATACACAGATGGTTCAAACACTTATACTAGAAATTCCTTACTAATTTTCTATGAAATTTACCACCGGTTTATTATAAACTATCAGGCTTGTAATAGTTCACTAGAGATCACATAGTACCTAACAAGATCACCCCTCTGTCCCTTAATAGAATTTCTAAGTGCATTTCTCTTGGATCATCTATATCCTTAGGTATTAATGTTTCTTTCATTAAATGAGCACTATATCAAATGTTATTATTCTTTGGCTTCATGAAAAGCATTATCATCTTATTTCAAGAATTATTCTGTGCTACTCAAATTAAGCTGTTTAATCACTGCCATTTCCTGAGGACTGATTTGTATTGACCAGCGCTACAAAGATTCTCAGTGACACTTAAAAGGAAAGTCTGAGCATTATACATTTCTCTTTATCTTGCCACAGGTGCCACTAGAAATCCCTATATACACAATATTCTTTCCTCAATGTTTCTGCTTTACATATTAGTTTGGAGTCTTGATGAAGTTATGAGTATGATACTGTGGAAGGGAGAGCAAAGCGAACAACATTTTTACCAAGAGTAAAAAGAACAGCATAAACCACACAACTGACTTACTATTTAAAGAACAAGAATTTAATTTGATATGCAATGTTTTCCTAGGAGGATCTTTATTTCCAATGTTATACATGTGAAAATAAGAATGAATAAGTGGCTCATTATCTACATGTATAAAAATATAAACATTCTATCAAACATCTGCAAAGTCACTGTTCATGATATGCATCACTAAATAGACCTATGCCTTAGCTTCTAATTAAAAGAAACACTGCCTTTTTTAATAGCACTTGCAAAACTACTGCATTAAATAAGAACATGAAATGAGAACAACAGCTACAAAATGTATACAGGACTCCAGTATTGTGCCTTTAGTTTCCTGTCCTGCACATCAACAGGTTAGCAGAGTCGTTGTGGTTATCCTTTACTTGAGCTCTCAGTAGAAGAGATCAGCAAAACTCAGTGACTTTGCCTTGGGCGTTTTACCTTTTAAAAATTTTACTGAAATTACTGAGCAATGTTTAAGAAAAATATTGTCTTCTGTGGCAAACAATCAAATTACTATTACATTTATGGCAGCATCCTTTTAAGCCTAGATGTAGTGAGTTATCAGTAAATGTAGGGCCCCATTTCCTAATACTAGTAATGCTCAGAGTTTTTAGCACAAACATAAGGATTAAAAAATCATCAGTTTATGGTTTTATTACACCCATTTTCATGTAAAATGTGAGAATTTCTGGGTCATCGGCCATCAAACAGGTAGGCAATCACTTACAAATACAGGAGATCACTGTTTTAGAGATGCATTCAGGTACCTGTAAGTTTAGTTATGATTCACATTCAAGCAAATATGTAATTGATTTCAGTTCTACAAGCTGATATTCATATTCAATTTTTCCATAGAAACAGGTATAGGAAACCAGTAAAACATTACCATATTATGTACATAGTGTAATATGCAAATGCTCAGCTAGATATATTATGAAATTCTGTAGCACTAAAATGATTAAAAAACTAAATGATTCGTGTAAAATGTTTATATACTGTATATATATATATACACACTAAATCCCAAGTTCAATTTAAAACTGCCCCTATTCATAGGTCCTATGATGGATATAGTAAGCTACCAGCTTCTTTAAAAAAAAGAAAAAAAGCTATCTAGAGCAAATTCGAACACTTTACTGAAAACTGGTTTTATATAAAATCTTAAAAAACATACTTCAGAATTACTTAACAGAAACTAGAAAAGGATGGTCATTATTCTCAAAAACAGCGTTGTAAAGACCTAGTAGCTATGATCAATGTCCTGTCACTTGTGGTATACATGTTAAGCACAAAGAAATCATTTCAGAGTAAGGCATGGGACGAACAGGTTTCATTCTGTCTTCAGGTATACTGGCCTCTCACTCTGTCTTATTGCTCATATAAGTTGGCAGGTATACATGTCTCTCCTTTTAAAAATACTCCATTGTGCAACTATCTACAATACCCAGTGCTTTCATATGTGCATCTTCAATCTAATCAAATTGACAAGCAATCTTGACAAAAAAAAAAAAAAACAAAACAAAAAAAACCCACAACAAAACCCAAAAACCAAACTATGGTGATGCCAATATTTTCAGTTTTATGCATTGTGCATGCACTTAATGAAAGACCAAGTGGTGAACACAGAGGCTGAGCACTGAAACTCAACACATATGTAGCAATAGCTCTTTTCAAAGGAATTAAGGTTTTAAAAATAAAACCCTACTGTGAAATTCTTTGGTTAGAATACAAGTGCTAGAAGTATTTCTAAATTTGGACTTAGAACAATTTCTTATTTAAGAGTTTTAAAAATATAACTTCAAGCCTTTACTATGTACTGTTAAATCCCTCAACGCTTCAGATACATTTAGGTTATTTTTCTGTGAAGGTCTGAAGGGACAGTATAGGATTTTAAATCAAGTTCAGGTTTTAAAGGAAAATGCTTTTGTACCCTAATCTTCATTAATTTATTGAGATTGAGCAGCTTGCTCAATCTTCCCTACTGTAAACCCTGCTGCTCAGATCATCTGTTCCAAAGCAAGCTATTGCTGCCTCCTCTGGGAAAGAAAAATGGTTAGATAACACAAACAAAATACAGCTTGGAAAGGATAATTTCCCCTGAAGAAACTTGGCATCGCTCTCAGTTTTGTAAGGATGAGGCTTAATTCTTTCTAAGAAGCACTAATTTTGGCTAGGAAGAGGTACTTAACTCTCAGCAGTGTCACTGCCCTGGTAGTACTGCCATGAAATCTAAGAAACTGGTTCTTAAAAAAGTGGTTTCTGCATCAGTTCTGTTGGCTTCCAAGTTTTACAGCACTAATGTAACCAAAACTAACAAGCAGGGTGCTCATGATTACACTTGGAATGTACATCTGCATTAATTAATTCCATGTACATGATTTTAGCTTCCCAGGAAGCAGGTCCTACCTTAACTCTGGCAAGTCCAGCTTCATCTCACCCCCCTCATTCTGAGGGTATTTAAGGAAATACACACTGGGATTTCTAAGCATATTATGGCCAGTAACTTCAAGAGAATTTTAAGGACTTCACACCACCCATGAAAATTACGATTCACAAGCACTCTAATTTTTCAAAGCATCATTGTTTTACCTTTCAAGGAAATATACATGTGTCTCTGAGGACACATTATAGTTCAAATAGTTGGTTATCCAGAGAACTTGTCCTTTCATATCAGCCTTATGCACCTGCTATGCAAGCCCTGGTCCAGTTTTAAGAACATGGAGAGGGGAGTTCGGAAAGGTAGGGAGCAGGCAGGGGAGGTGGATGCAACCGGTCCTGAAGGGCCACACACATGTGCCTCCTGCAAAATCACTCATCTCTATAGATGAAGTCTGAGCAGGAGTGCCAATCCCTCACAGTCAGGTATCACTTGAATGTGACAGTCCTTCACAGACAGGCATTATTTTGATGGGGTGAGAGGATAAAATGGACCACTGTGGGTCCACCCACAAAGGTGAAATCCCACTTAAGGACATGGGGATGACAAAAGACAGCCATTTGTCATGCTATCTTCAAAAGAAATTGCTGAAAAGCAACTGGAAAGTTCCTCAGCCCCTAAATGCTCCACCCTGACAGAGCTATCCCTCAGCTCCTGTGTGCAGACAAGGGCAGGGGCTGGACACACACGTACACTTTCCTGGGACAAGTATTTGTGTACTCCCAATACCTCTCCTTCCTCGCTACCAACACAGCTACTGGGAGGCATTGGAGGGAGGATGACAGGATGAGCTGGAATACGGTGGTTGAGCAGGGACATGGTAGACAAAAAAGGACATGGTGGCCAAAGTAAACATGATGACCTCCTGTCCCTGGGGCCATCAGGAGCTGCGTGTAGGAGTGATGGGGGCTGTGCTGGAGGCTGACCTGTCTTTGTGCATGGACACATGCACCGGGGTGAAGAAAGTGCAGGGGGACACTGCCCCCTCCACATCCTCCTTCCTCCATGACGGGAGGGGACCATGAGTGTGAGGGTGTGCAGGGGCCACCGCCTTATCCCCCCGCCATGGGCTGGGCAGATGATCAGTCCCGGCAGAAGACATACTCAGTGTAGCTGGTCCAGATCTTGTCCTCGGCAGGGCCGCCCTGCTCAGGGCCAAAGGCGCAGGTGCCGGTGGAGGAGCAAGCAGCCATGCGGAAACCGGCCTCGGAGAGACGGTCGAAGGCTTGCTCGAGGAAGTTGAACTTGAGGTAGTAGCGGGCAGTGTAGCGCTCAGGAGGGCGGTCGGGGTCGCGACTCTCATTCAGCGTCTCGCCGAAGACCTCCTTGGCCAGCGCCGTCTTGCCGCAAACGGTGATGCGGGCCACCCGTCGGAACTTGGCGTCGGCCTGCGCCTCTCGCCCGATGGTGTAGGACCCCCGGTAGCCTATGGTGATGTAGCCCGAGCGCCGCCCGCCCGCCCCGTCCAGCGACTGCGAGGGCGTGAGCAGTGGCCCGCCCGAGGGGCTGCCAACATCCACTGAAAATTAATGCTGGTCTGTTTCATCTGGACACTGATAAAAATAAGGTGGAAGTAT
>JANHGB010067714.1:7469-24076 GCA_026283785.1 Coracopsis vasa
CTTAGATCTAACCTGAACTTCCCCTGTTTCAGTGTGAACCCATCACCCCTTGTCCTATCGCTACAGTCCCTGATGAAATCATGTTTACTCTTCAGGTAGGATGAGAATATGTCTTCCAGTGAATACAGATGGGCTCTACAACCAGTAGATGCCACTTGGTGACTAGAGCACATCAATATGCATAGTAAGATATAGAAAAACACGAACATGCTTAAAACACACCAGGTCAGCACTCTGGGGTTTTAACCTCTGCTGATACAGTTGTTAATCAGAATTGTTTACAAACTCTGCCTGATTCCTGGGTTTTGGGGGAATTACAATGAGGATTCTGCTCTGTGACTGACAGGTACAGTTGATACCTTCCACAGGAGACAGTTGCCTCATTGATCACTCTCAAGTACCACCTGGATCACAAACCCTGCTGTTGGTTCAGGTGCCGAGTAACAAGTCAGTAGAAAACAAAGTGATGGGCCATAGACAATCAACAGCAGGGAGCTTGTAACACTGACAGGTATTCATGTGAATTTGAACCCTACTGCCTCAGTCAGGTCTTTCCTCTGCCTCCTGTATTGAAAAGCTTCTTAAACTTCCATAATGGAAGTCTGAATCCGTCACGCACGTACACTGTAACAGCATCACATCTAGTTGGTGACCGGTCACTAGTGGTGTCCCTCAGGGCTCAATATTGGGTCACTGCTGTTTAGTGTCTTCGTTGATGATCTGGATGAGGGGATCGAGGGCACCCTCAGTAGGTCTGCAGATGACACCAGTTGGGTGGGAGCGTTGATCTGCTGGAGGGCACAAGGCTCTGCAGAGGGATCTGGGCAGGCTGGATCCATGGGCTGTGGCCCATGGGAGGAGGTTCAAGAAGGAAAAGTGCTGAGTCTTACTTAAATGCCAAGCACTTTTCAGATAAATAATTTATAAGATCCTTAATGTGGTTATGTTTAAATCACCTCCAAAATGAATGGTAGTAAGTTTTTATGAGAGAAATACCAGTTTTCAACATGACGATCTCCAAAACACAATGTAATTATAGTTTGCATGGGGTACATTCACTCTACCCACTACTGTAACCAAGTTTAAATACAAGCCCCTGCTTTATAATTCATCTCTTTTGCTCTCTCTGTTCACTTCCATTCTTTGTTAACCAAACTGTGTCTCCAAGTCATTAACTATAAGAGCCCCCTTTACTCAATCATGTTAATCCATACCACTATATGAACTTATTTCCCATTTTCCTTACCTACACCCAGATTAAACCTGCACGTTCTTTCACCCATGCTCAGGCAAGCTCGGCCACAGTCATTCTCTCTTCTTTCTCCCCATATTATGTCCGAGTAGAACTTCTGATTTCATCTGAATCGCCCTCTGCCATTTGCCTTTAGCAGCCATCAGTAAGACTCGATAGCTTCACAGTTATCTGTTTATTAAAAAAACCCACTCATCTGGAAAATTAATTATTTCAATTGGACGTATTCTGTATGAGCTTTGATGCAAACAGTAAATCCAGAGTGTTCAACAACAGTGGTTTAGAGATTAATCTAATTACAGGCTATTAAACCCAGAGAAGATCGTGATTGCATTTCTAACACCCTGCACAGACCAGCAACAGTTAATGACGATTTGATGGTTTTCTAGGAGTTTGGAACAAACACTTGGCTTTTAGTCTGAGAGCAGTGCTGGCCATTTCTATCTGATGCTTGGGGGATTCAGCCCACTAACAGATACATTTGGTGAAGAATCTCATTCTAGTCATGCCCTCCCTTCCTAATTTCCCTTTTCACTGTTTTGTCGTCTTTGCCTGTTCCTCAGGGAGCCGAGTGATTGATAGCCTAATCCAATGACTGTATTACAGCTGCCTCAACTTGGACTCTTTTCCTTATCATTAGCAGTTAGCCTATGGTTAAATTCACAGCTCACTGCCTGGTACAGCCCCTGAGATTTAAGGGTCTGGCCTTTAGAAAATATTTAACATAAAATTGAAATCTTGACATACTGAGGATTCAGTTCTCTGCAAGGCTTCTTTAATTAATCCAACGCGCTGTACCATTGTTCCAGGCGAGGCTGTGACATGATGAACTGTCACCGGAGCTCACGGAGATGTGGAACTCCAAATTAAACACTCGCACGGCCCTACACCGCGCTCGCTTCCCGCGTACACGCGCACGGACGCGACGATTCAGATGCAGTCTCTAACAACGCTAAAACCCAACCCAATTACACGTCGGGAGCAAAGGCTTCCCATTCATTTCGAGCTTGGAATGAGCTCTTTTTTGGGAAGTGAGAGGAGGAGAAAACCACAGCTTTGTTCAACCGCCGCGTGGAAGGACTCGCGCTTCATCCTTCTCCCAGGATTTGTTTCATCTTTGGGTGAATGAAATCAATTCCCATCATTCCGAATCGATTACAGACGCTTCCTGTGCTCAGAGTGTTTTCGTTGGGGGACAGAAATTGCCTCCATAAAATATGAAAAGGGGGGGGGGAAATCTGCTCATTTCTCGGACCTTAACCTGGAGAATAATACTTGGGTTTAAACAGCGATGGGAAGGATGCGGACCTTGCTCTATGCTGTAAACCTTTGCCCTACTTCCAGGCAGTCGATGAGCCGCAAGCTCCGATGAAAATGGCAGCTGAGTCCCAGATGAAAAATTATGCATCTCATAAACTGCTGCTCTGCTGAAATGTCAAGCTATGGCAGGGCTCTACCTCAAACTCGGCGCTTGGCATTTTCCTTCTGTCTGCTTTGTTGCCATGAAGCAAACATGAACAGTGAGGATTTGTGTAGGGCAGGTAGCAGGCGAGCTCCCTGTCAGAAATCTATTATTAGGGCTTTGATCTCTCCTACACAGACCAGTGACGGCGGAGCACTAAGAGAAATCACTGCTGCAAGGACACGGTGGAGAAACAGAGGACTCTTTGTGAATCGGACATAATAGATGCAAATAAGGGCTTGTAATGGCTGAGCTACACTTAACAGCAATAATAAAGCAAAATTAAAATCACACTATGGCATATAGATTTGATTTTACTCCTCTCCACACTGTTTTATAACTATATCTTAATGCAAATAGTCTTTAACTCTCCCTAAATATTTCTATTAAACAGAAGTGCCTATACATACATACGTTTTGTTTTGTTGCCAGTGCTGGGCAGCTTTTCATTCATTTCTATTGCCCAGACTCCACTGAAAGAACTGGGGTTACAAAAGTGAATGCTCTTGGGGTTTATTTCCACCCCCCCTTCTCTTTTAATGATGTGTCATAAAATTCAAAGGCAGCCCTTATTATTAGAACTTCAGCTTTGCCTCTTCCAATGTAATTCATACATTTCAGACTAGAATATACGCCCCTATTAATAATGTCCATTATTCATAGAATGTGTATATTTGAATGTAATGAAGTAACACCTGCAAAGCAGCCCCTTAAAGGTCACAATTGCTGTTGGATGGTGTTCTCCCTTTAAAAACCAGACAGCTCCACTAACTTAGCTCAAAAGTAACTCAAATTAACTGCAACAATTATATGTTCCCACATTTAATGACCGAACCTGCTGTCTAGCAATGTTCATGCTGACATCCCTCATGGTCACCTATGAAGTTAGAACACACAACTTTCTGAATCCCTCTTGCTCTGAAAACCATACAAAGCTACGTACAATCCAGTCTGTGCAAATAATGCCAGAAGTACTACAGAATGGACTACCTGGACAAAGCAATAACAGCACATTGACATGAGCTGTTTGAGCTACTACTGTAAATACTGCAATAGTTTTGCATTAAAAGGATCCACAGCGAGTGCACCATGGAGAGATTTGCTTTTAACCCAAGTTTTTTGCTAAGTCCACTGTATGGATTTATAAATGTATCCCCTAAGGATCTGGCTTCCAGACAAAACCAGAGAAACAAACAGATGACAAAGAACAAAAAGGCCCCATGGAAATTCAAACAGCAGCGCTGCTCTATTTTGCTCTGCAATAGATACCCTATTGTGCTGCGATGCGATGTGCTTTATAAAACACATCTGGAATACGGAAGCACAGGATGAAAGCCGATGGAAAAACTTTGGAGTTTCAGTTTTAAAAGACATTTAAAGGAAAGAGATCTTAGGAAAGCATGTAGCTGCTGACAGTACAGTCCCATTCCTCTGGGGAACCTGGCATCTTATTCTAATAGCTATAGAACAATTTATACTTCTATAAAGTAATTTAGACTTATACTGGATAAAAGAGAGCCAGAGGTCATTATTCTTTATGGGGATAAACCCCCAGCATTAGCTTCGTTTTAAGAAACAATATTTCATCATATTAAACAGTCATTCATTTCATTGTATGCATATAGGAAGAACTCGGAGTAAAATCCCATGCCGAACCTGAAATACTGCCGGATCAATTCTAGAAGCTCCTTTTAATGGAAATCAAAGTGTGCCTCTAATCCTGTAAACACACATGATAGTTACACACTTTGGGGAGCCATAGCTTCATTTTAGTGGTTTTCTCCCATCCTAAGGGCTGATTTCCTGTACCAGATTTTGGAGGCTTCATTCCCACTTTTTGAGGAATGGGCAGTTCCTAGAGCCTTATGAAAATGGATGAAGACTGGAATCCTCTAAGCACAGGTCCTCTCACATAACAGGGCCACATAGGGCTCCCATAGCCTTCGGGCTCAGCTGAGGCTCTGTAGTGCCAATTAGAAGTGGTTTTTCCTTAGAAAACAACCATTTGTCAAAATTCCAGTGAAATCTTTCCTGCAAATCTTGTGGGGGTTTTTGGCACCAGGATAGAGGCAGGATGGGAAAAGGAACCCCAGGGAGATTTCACCATGTCAGTAGTTAGAGGGCAAACTTGGAATCCATGCTCACAGCTGGGATTTCAACCTGGCTCCCCCAAGTCAGGCTCATGTGCAGGTCAGCGAGTGCGGATCCTGTGAGAGCTGGTCCACTTTGCATTAATCATTCAGTACTCGCAGGGAAGCAGAGAAGAGAGCGCCTAATCCTACACTCTAGCGGTCAAACACCCACCTGGGATACTGGGATCCTTCCCTGTCAAACCCACCCAACAGCACGGAGGGGAGGAAGGAGGAAAGAGCGATGCCTCTTCCAGCTTAGCCATTTTCAGCTGATCAAATTACATCCAACCAGGAAGCAAACACTGACTGCGACAACTCAAAGCTAAATGAGGGTGTTCAAGTAATCTCATTAAGTGTCTCTGGTTTTAAAGATGGTCTCCAAACATGGCAGGGTCTGGCAGCGATGTTCGACTGTTCTTTCTTGTTATGTGCATGGATGTTACACAAACCATAGGAAACCATCACTTAGGAATTGGAAAGAAATTCCCTTTTCAGTATCTCTGGAATAACGAAGGACAGTCCTCCTGTATATAGCTGCTCTTGCATGAGGTAGATGAGAAGAAGAGGGAAGAAGAGGCCAAGGGGAAGTTATATATGATGTATTTGACTCATCAGACTGTGGCAGACAAAGGCTGCCCTGCAGCCTTATTTTGGGGTGCTGACTTGTGCATTCTGAGCTGCGTTCTGCCTGCCTCCTTCTCACACACTGTGTCCCTCCATGGAGGCACGGGACTCCTTCAGCTCCCAGGGGAGCGAATGGAAACACAGAACACACAGGCCAGGGCACGTTTCTCTACGTGGCATCAAGGGAGGCTGCATCCCTGCTGATGGACCCTGAGCACTGCAGGTTCTGCAGCAAAAGCACCCTTTCAGATGCAGCAACCCCTATAACTAGCAGGCAGTGCTACTGGAGGTTCAAAGAGTTTCCTGCCATTTATGTGTAAAGAGAAGCTAAGCAAGCCCAGACTGACCTAAAATCCAGTTTATTCCAGTACTCCATAAACTGTGAGCAATTCTGCCCTGGCTGAGTGATACTGAGGGCCAGCAGCTCCGAGCACAGCTACATTTCAAACCTCACCAGCACCCTTGACCACAGTGACTGTGCAGAGGCCACCATGGGGCTGGTGACCACTGGTGATACACCACCAGGATCACTGCACCCTGTGGGGGACAGAGTCTTCCTGTACCTCTGTGCCAAGCCAGCCTCATTTCTAGTCCAGAAAAGCACTGAAATCTGTGCAACTGGAAGAAGTCCAGCATTTGAGATACAGCTTGGCTATGCGCTCTATCTGCTCTAGGTTTGTGCGCTAGAGAACATGATAAACCAGCTGTGCTTGGGTAAAACACATGGAAAATGGACCAGGCTTACTGCTTTTATAATAGCACTGCCTTTCACTTAAAAGATTAATTCTCTCTTGAGAGGAATTAGTTGAAGAAACAACAAAAACTTCCTGACTCCATCAGGTAATAAACCAGAAACGAGACACTGAAGCACATCAAACCAGAAAACCAATACTTGACACTAGGAAGCAACTTTCCTGCTGGGACTGCAGAGCACTTCCCAGCACAGCCTGTAGGCACTGCCGTGGTGTGACTGCCATTTCCCAGACAGGAGGAACAAAGCACGGAAAGGTCAAGTGTCTGGCTGCAGGCCACGCATCTCAGCGCTGGCATGGCCAGAACAGAGCTCCGAATGTGGTCGCCCTGCCCCTCGCTCTGACATGACAAGACGGTCTGCTTGTAAGCATGCTAGCTCTCCTCAGTTAAAATTGCTTCCCTGCTTGCATTAATCTGTATCCTGCTGTACCCTGATGGCCAAGGAGAAAGCGCTGTGATGTACTGCAGAGCCTATGGATGTTATTGGCTACATATTGACCCCCAGTGGTTTTCATGTATTGTAAAGAACCAGATTTGCATCATGGGCAATGGTGTATCCAAAAATGACATTGTCTATCTCCTCTGATGTATCATAGCATCAACTACACATGAAAATACCATTAAGATCAAGTCCAACCTTTACCCCAGCACTGCCAAGTCCACCATTAAACCATGTCACTAAAGATACATGTTCATACTACATCCATATAAATATCAAATAAAGAACTTTTCCTCAAGTCCCGCTTATAACAGACTATAAACTCCAGAAATACTGGTAGCCCTTCCCTTACAGCCAAGCATCCAGGTGCCACTGCAATCTCCACCACATCCACGTGTCAGCTTTGTGCCATAGGAGACGCTTTTCCTAATGCAGTCATTTGATAGATTTTATTAGACAGACTTATGGTAGGAAGGCCTATTCAGGAATTGCGACTTCAATGAGGCAATGTGAATGGTGTTACTTATATAAAATACTACTGCAATAGTTCTGTTATTAATTTTTAATGCACAGCCCCCACTGTGACCTCCTTTATTCTTTGCCTGTCAACATGGCAGGCTAGAGAAATTGAAATGGGCTGTAGCTGTTCTCCTCTTGCTCCCCTCTTCCTCACACTTTGCATAATATGAAGATATAACATCTTCCTGGACTGTCACTGTGAAATAATCACCGTGCAATAGGCATAATGATTGTTATCTCTTTCTTCCTTTTCAGCCTCCTTGAAAGAATCCCAAATTCCATGTAGTTATCTAAGGCAATGAGGCAATTTTCCACTGAATACACTTGTCTGAATGAAAGTTTGTTTAAAAGTTCTCTTTTGCTACATTTCATACCGCTCTCTAAGGATAACACCAGTCACACAAAATACAGCCTTTTCTGCCTGTCTGGTCTCTTCTCATTATGGTTTTTGGGGAGAGGTAAGAGGCAAGTCCGATAAAATAGTGTTTGACTCAATCGGGGGATGCTATTACTTCTGTGATGTATATTTACTGCTACCTCTATCACCAAGGAGACTAATCTCCATACCAGCCAAGTCAAGAAGCTCACAGTATTGTCTTTGCAGGGCCAAGTTCATGTTGTCACAGCAACAGAGTGCACAGGGTCAATAGATTAATACATCAGTGTGCGCACGCACTGAACTGGAGTGCATAAGTTTCGCTGCTGGATTGAAAATGAAACTGTGAAGCAGGACTTGGAAACACGTCCTGCACGAGCTCTTCTTGGGTGTTACAAGAAACAGGCTACAAAATATGCATATGCTTGCCTAATGCACTCTTATCTTCTTTACCCCAGTGGGAAGAGGAGGAAATAACCTCCTCGGCAGAGATGCCCTCGGAGGGAAGGAGGGAGGCTATGAAACATACACTGCATTTGGGTTGTTGGTATTTCCCCCTGCGATGCCCTTTCATTAGCCTCTGTCTAACGTGGGGCCTGACAATAGTGACAGGATGAAAAATCTGAGGAAAAGCAAGGGTCACCAGAGAAGAGATTTCCCTCCCTCTCCAGTGACCCCATCACAGGATTCCGATGCAGCGCTTCACCATTAAGGAAAGGGCAACCCAAGAGCCTTCACACTTAATCTGTTCCATCTGTCATGGCTTCGAAACATTGACCAGCAGTGAGCTTTAAGGACTCGGTGTGACTGCAGACATGATATTCTAGCCCACTACAAGGACCTCCTGATGTTTTGAAAGCCTCCAAGGAAGCAGCATGCATCAAAAAGGGCAACACCTACCTGACACGCCACCATATGTGGTCCTCAGGCCTCCACCGACTGCTGGCCAAGGTGTGCTGTCTGCTTTCAGTCCCATCAGTCCTGACACAGTGTTGGTGGCTGTAACACCATCTGCGCCACCTGTGAAGGAAAAGGTCAGTTGCTTTTTGTTAAAGCATGTGTGTAAGGACAAGAGAGGCACAAATACAAGGGGAAAACTGCGAAAGTGTGAAATAACGAGGAATTCAAACAAACAGCTGAAGACAGAAAGCAACAAACTGAATGGGGACGCACAGAAGGGTCTTTAGGACCAATTCTGGGCTGCTAAATTTAACCTGAGCTTCAAGACAGGCTGCAAGAGCCATAAGGGATCTAAGACAGCAATGTGGGAAAGGCTGGGGCTGACAGGCAGATCTCTGCCCTGCGGCTGTGTGGGACAGAACCTGCTACAGTGGTTGCTTGATCCTCGGAGGTGCCCCAGCACAGAGGTCACCTCCTCTAAGCGTGTGAGGAGCAAGATGAGTGATGTGACAGAGAAACGATGACCACGGTTCCAAGGGATAGATTCCTACTTGCAAACTTCATTTCCTGACATGCTGTATGTTTAAGCTTTACGGAAAAAACCCAAACCACACACCTTCAAACGGTGTATTTCTGTTTCCTCAGGACAGACACACCATTTTCACTGTTAAATGGAGGAATAGGGGAATTTAAGTGATACAGTAAATGTAAAACTATAATAGAAGTGTGCAACTAAACACACACACATAAGCATGTCTAACTTATTGTCTAATACAGTTCTTGTCATATATTGCTACATTCTAGAAGCATGGACATAATTACGAAGCCTATGGTCACTGTGCTGATTCTAAACACCTCAAACTCCCTTCACATTAGTTTCTGGTGCTGTTTGTTACTATTCCAGCAGCTGCCCTGCCTTACCCCATCCAGCAAATGAGTAAATCTGCACAGCTTGTGCACTGGAGTCGGTTACCTTCCTGCGCAGCCATTGCAATAGTCACAATATCAGTGACATTTGGGGTCAGCTTGGCAAAGAAAGGAATCTCAACAGCTTGTCTAACCCAGCGACAGATGTTCCGTACCAGCTCTGGATCCTGTTCAAATAGGTCAGATAAATATAGGATATAATTAAAAGTAATAAGGACAAAAAGACAGATCAAGGAAATAGAAAACTCTGCTGTAAGTGGCTATGCAGTGATTTGGTGAAATTACACACCAGGGCTCAACCTCATCTCATTAGTTAACTTATTTCAGACACATCGAGGAACAGCAAACCCACTGCAGAAAGGTTAGATCACAGAAAAAGGAAAATTAGCTTCTTTTTTACCCCCAAAAAGACAGAGATGTCACAAAATGTTCCCTTCCCACAGAGGGGAAAAGATCCTTTTGGATGACAGAGATTTTCTTTGCCCACTGTTTTTCAGTTGTAATGACTGAGTCTATATAACATCTATTGAACGCAATCAGAACCCTATAAAACAATGTGAAACCGAAGCACTGGCTGCTCATGCCTCGATCAGAACAGCAAGCATGAGGTGAGATTGCAGGGCTATCAGAATGCAATTCAGCATTTCTGAACTCTCCTTTGACTTAAGAGAACAGCTTGGGATGGCCACAGTGTAAATGAAAGATCGAAATCATCTCTGCTAAAGCCAGAAATCGAATCAAGTGTTGGCTTTTCCTGATTTCCGGGCATCTACTTCCCTTATGGAATACATCGCATGTAGACAGTAATCAACTACCCTTTCCATTGCCAACAGCTCAGCGGAACTAACGTTCTGCCTCTGGCACATATAATGGTTGTTTTTCAATACAACTTTCAGGGTATGGGTTGTTGTTTTTGATGTTTGATACTGATAATGCTCTTCAACAAATACCTTAAAATCTGCACTAGTGATGCACATAGATGTGATGTGGTTAAGAACTGAATGGTCCTATTACAAAGGTCAGTACAAGTGTAACCACTGCGTAAGCAAATTGGTACCGCAGCGGGAAAATCACTTCCCGGTCATGAAGTGATTTTCCTTCACTTACTATTCCAAGGCAAAAATAAGAGGAAAAAGGGGAAAAAAATGAACAAAAGTGAACACAGTAGATATTTACATTTACTGAACCTCTCTGAAAATAAAGTCCATCACATTAGAACAACTGGATACTGTAAAACCTCACAGAGCTGCATTGCTATGTCGTGATTGAGAACGGGATGAGCCTGAAGGAAGTTTAAAGAAATCCAGTGGAAACAGAGGAAACAACCCCTTGTTGTGTCTTCTTTTTACACCACTGGTTAAGTACAATAAATCCCACTCCCCCCCCAGGCTGTGTTCCTCGGGAGCACACAGTGCTTGACATGAATAGTAAAACCCTGAGACTTAGCTGTGCCATTCCAATAAAGACAGTGACCTCCCCGCCCATGGAGCATCCATGAAATATGGATGAGCGCTGCACCGGCAGGATGAGAGTAGTTGTATCTTTAACTTTCATTTCTGGTCTGAATTTCCTTGAGGCCTCATGCAGCAATGAGACATGAATTGTGCATCCTTTGTGTCAATGATTCTCAGGAATCCTTGTGCTACCGTTCAGGAGGTTGGCACCACATAACTCATTACGCTGACTTCAGTGTGCTCGGAGTGCTGCCATAGAAATTACACACACACTACCACTTACAAAGAGTACAATTAGTTTAATCCATGTTGAGTAACTTATTGGGAAGAGCTCTTCCCTTCGTACAAGCCCAATTCCCATCCTAATAAAGAATAATTTGAGCTTCTTTTCTTTTCCAAAAGGAAGTAAAGACCTACATTTTCCATCAATTCTGCCTCTCCCACACCCAGCTTAATGCAACAAATGCAATGAAAGGGTCTTCAATTTCTCAAGCTACTAACCAGATTAACTATCTGATAGCTTGGCATGTGCTTAGACAAAGACCTTTTGAAAGGCTCGCCTGTATTAGCCTTGGAAACCCAGCCGGATTTAGTACCCATAAAACCACAGGTAAATTCATAGGAAAAGAATTGGAAAACTCAACCGAAGGAGGTGAAATCTTTGATTTTCCTTTACTTCACAGCCCAAGGAAAAAGGATGTTTTGTGAGGAAACAGGGAAAAATGAGCAGAAGTTAACAGAGTGCTTTGCTGCAGAGTCACTGACAGCAATGGGAAAGGGGTTGAATAGTATATAAAACAATGGAGAAATTCCATTAAATCTGACAATTTTGGAAGAAACCAGGCATTTCTAAAGCTGATTTCCACACACCCACCCCAATCCCTTGTCTGATTTGTTGCTCATTAAATAAATATCATATAAAGATAATGCTGGATACCTTTAAAAGAATACTGGTTACCCTTGTGCCACCCCAGAGACAACTAAAAGATTTACGAAGAGGAATAACATCCCCACCTGGTTTTACCTGTAACATCACCCTTTATTCTTTAAACCAGCAAGAAAATCCCATTAATTTCTTTAGAAAAAGTCAGAATTTTCTATTTGCACTGAGGACTTGGAAAAATGCATTATAAGGCATCAGGTGCTGGAGAGGGACTCTTCATCAGGGACTGTAGTGACAGGACAAGGGGTGATGGGTTCAGACTGAAACAGGGGAAGTTCAGGTTGGATACAAGGAAGAAGCTCTTCCCTGTGAGGGTGGTGAGGCCCTGGCATAAGGTGCCCAGAGAAGTGGTAAATGCCCCATCCCTGGCAGTGTTCAAGGCCATGTTGGACATGTTGCACAGAGCCTTGAGTGATGTGGTCTAGTGTGAGGTGTCCTTGCCTATGGCATGGGGTTGGAACTGGATGTGCATAAGGTCCTTTCCAACCCAAACCAGTCTGGGATTCTATTATTTTCTGCACTTGTTTTCACAGCCTTCCCCATGCATGCAGTTTTTTCTTGCCACTGGAGAAGCACATGCACTGGTGTCACAAAATGACACTGGATGAGCTGGTGGCTGTTTCCAGTTTGGTCTAGATTCCTATACAGCTGTTTATTTTGCTAGGGGGACAACAGTGTGGGTGCACCTATCTTGGGAGACATACTTAAAGAGCTATTCAAACCTTTCCAGGGGGAAAAGAGAATCCCCCTTTCTGGAAATGTTGGCTCTTGCTCAGACTTCCCTCCCTTGACCCTTTGTTGACAGCTCTCTGCCCTAAGCTTGTAATGATTTAGCCATATTGGGTATCAGTACTGAGTAACAAATGGATTACCGAGTCCCATCAAATAAAGTTTTATCAACAAGACTGGGTTTTGCCAGTAAGTTATTTCACTCAGTGTGTTGTCAGGGTTTGCACAGCCCAGGGGCAATGTTAGCTTTATCCCCTAGGAGCCAGTTGGTGGTAGAGCTACTCAGGCAAAACACTGATTACACGAACGTGGTCCGTGTTCATTCCCTAATGATAGAGCTTTGCCTTGAAATGGTTTTGTTGGAGGTGAAGAGCAAACATATGTTATAGCAATATCACTTGCAGCGCTACACAGGTGGCTAAATCCATCATCATATGGCATCCACTGCAGGCAACCTAGCTGTGAAAGGCACAACGCCAGCCAAATGCAGACACGAATGAAAGAAAACCCAAACCCACCACAAACCTCTGTATAATCCAAGGCAAGGAAATGTACAATTCATAACAGTGTATTTACATCATGTGAGTTCAAGAAGAGGGGCAGGGAGATGGGGGTACACAAAGTCGGGTGTACTTGGTGTTGGCTAAAAGGAAGTGTGACTGCCGAAGGGAAATGGTTCACACAAAAGACAGTGAGAAAGGTAAGAAAACTGCTTGCCACGGTCTAACAAAGCCTCACACTACGGTACTTGTTAGTTCTCTTTAAGGAGAATAAACAGGAGGTTAAAAATTCAATAGAAATAAAAGAGAATGTCAAACAAGGCTTTATAGCCTCTTCTGTTCAAGTGGTTTCTCAGTTGGCTGGGATATATACATAAACACTGTCTCCTCTTTACGCAGGAGAACACTTCTTTTAACATGTAATTCTGTGTACCTTTTATGCACCCACACTGATGGTTTTCAACTGGTAGACAAGAAGATAACGCACCACAGGAGTCTGCAAACAGCTTTGGTTTCCTGACACCAAAAATGCCTCCTGGCAGCTCTCCTGACCACTAGGCAAAGCAGCAGAAACTCCCTCTGACAGGTCTTCTGAGCAGTCCTCAACAGGTAACACAACATGCTGATGCTCAGAAGGATCTGCGCAGGCTGGAAAGATGAGACTGAACTTGCTTGAATGAAGCCCTTGCATGCTGCAATCCTATGTTATTTTATGAATCAGATTACATATTGTGCTATGGGCATGAGGTTTTGAGTGGATTTGGGGTCTGTTGTAATAAATTAAACTGCATTTTAGTGGAAGACAGATGATACTCTAATGGACCTTGCTCAGGCAGAAAGACTGAAGGCTGGCTCACAGCAATGGAAGAATGCAAATACAGGATCAGCTAGTTTAGTTACTCAGAGTATCCTTGTCCTTACAGTAAAGTTTCTTTGAGTAGGGCACGTACACATCTGAATGACATCTTTGGTACTTAATATGCATGCAGCAAATACTTGTCAATAATGGAAGGAAATGATCCTCATGGAGTTGTGTGATGTTTTGTTTCATGCACACCCTCAAGCCTGCCCTGATTCTGCACGGCATATACTTAAGCCCAAATGATACCCAGGAGTTTTAAAGGCATACTTAAATTCCTCATGAAAAGCAGCTGAGGGGAAAAAGCATTATTTAAACATAAGAAAAATGACTCTTCAGTTCAGCCTGTGTTCCTATGGGATAGCTGTCAGCTCCGTGTTGAAAAACTCACAATACATTTAATCCCAAAAAGCTCCTTTTAGGTTTATTCAAGAAAGAGCTCTTGTCATCTTGGTACACAACCTAGGAAGAGAAAGTGTACATACTTGAGCAGAAAAACACCTTTGGCAGGCCCTCCCTCTAAGGGGCTGTGCTCCCAAAACTCTGCTGCTTTAGTTGCAGAGCAAGGGCTCCTATAGGAGTAGACAAAGCACTGCGTTTCACTTGGATTTAGCAAAGAGAAGGGGACAGATGCATCTAAGTCCTGAAGAAATTCTGCTCAATGCTGGAAAAAGAAATCTACAAGGATAAAGAGAGAAAATGAGCCCCATTCCAGCTGCTTTGAAAATCTGGATTAGTGCTTTAGACAGAAAGACAGAATTTGGTGTCTTCCCTCTCAAAGCACCGAGTACAAATGAGATCAAGCTATTACAGGTTCAGCCAGGTCACATCTTGAATTTAAATTGATCTTATTTGGTTGGCTTTAATAATAACTACCACTGCAGTATCCTGGGAAGAAAGCACCTGTAAGATTTCCTGGGCATTCGTTCCTTCATCCATCTACTTTTATAGTTATTTTTAAAGGAAATTCACTTGCAAAATGTATGATGTGTAACCTATCTGCAAGGCTTTCACAGCATGCGCTTCCAATAGCCTTCAAGCTCTTAAATCAAAGATTATGTAAAAATGAGCAAATAACTGCACCTTTCAGTGCTTTAGATTTTGTTAAAGCTGTAGCCTGGAATCAAGAAAGAAACCACTCTAAACCCCCATATAAATATAAATCAGCCTCTCCTTAAGCCCCGGTTAAACCAGGCTTCTAAGCTGCATTTTAGTGACCCTTGTCCCAGCAGTCAGTCACATGCTCAATAATATAGATAAGTCCCAGTAATAATATACTTCAGTCCAAATGAAGTAATCGTTAAGTCTAAGTTAAATCAGTGTGGCTTAAAATCCAGCATTTAAACCCAGCACATATTATAGTATTTTACTAAATAGAGCTGATCAGCTGAAAGAGATTTCTAAATAAATACAATATGGCTTTTACGCTGTTTACAGCCAGTTCACCTAAGCAGTTGCTATGAAAAC
The DNA here is from genome assembly GCA_026283785.1 of Coracopsis vasa. NCBI lineage: Eukaryota > Metazoa > Chordata > Aves > Psittaciformes > Psittacidae > Coracopsis > Coracopsis vasa. The sequence goes on from JANHGB010067714.1 coordinate 22,806, forward strand.
CCCCTATTTCTATTAATATCACTAGCAATGAGTTAAACAGTTAAATACCTGCATTAGATAAATGAGCTATTGGCATTCAGATATAAATTAATCAGTTTCATCATTTTATAGTTCTTTATAAGCTTTTTTCCTTCAAACAACCTCCACCCTCAGAACCTGGTCAAACTGTCCTTGCTGAGACACCATAAATCAAACACTGCAGCAAGCTAGAGCAGGGATGTATCAAACCCTGCATAGCCTGAAAGAGCAGATCCCAACCAAAAACCTCTGTCACGTTTCCGGACTGTGAGTGTTGGCCAGATGTGCAGGACAGATGCTCATGGTTTTCTTCGAGCAACTCTGCACTCAAAAGCCAAATTAAACCAACCAAAAGAAGTCCAACTTGGAATCCCAGCTTTGATTCAGGCACGGCTGAGCCCCTGCCAGAATCCTCTAACAAACTACATGATTTTTTAATAAATGAAAGATGAAATATTTATTGCATCTTTTCCTCGAGCTTTCAGTTGCATACCTGCTGGATGACCTGGAACTCAAAGGGATGGTGATGTCATAGTCTCAGACCTGAAGGGGAAAGAAGGCAGGGAGGTGGAGCTGAAGGAATTGGAGCCTTGCCACAGAAATAAACCACAGAAAAGCATGGACAATACTTCCAAGCCAATGGACCACATGCGTTACTCTGTGTGGCACCTGCTGTTCCACTGAAGTCAAATAAAGCCGGTTGAGAGAAGCTTCTGTCTCATGTCACAGAGGCTCTCTGAGATGGCACTTTTTAGTTCTCAATAATTTAAACCCAGTATTAACACATTTAGTGGATGTTCCCTCATTGGTAGCAAGCTGTAGATCACTGGTGATTTCAGGAAGGGGCAAAGCCTAAATGGCTGTGATGTTGTCTGAAGACGGCACATCCACAGGACAGGGAAGGATTCACAGTCCTTACATGAGCAAACACAGGACACCTCGAGCCAAACCTCTCAGGCTCTCAAAGACAACTTTGATTTAAAGGACTCAGTGCCAGCCCCCGGGCAGGAAATCCTCCCTAACCCAATTACATGCTGAGTGCTCAAACAAAGCCTGCAATGATCATATACGGTTCATAGCAGCCTTCCAGCATCTGAAGGGGGCCTATAAGGATGCTGGGGAAGGACTCTTCGTTCGGGACTGTAGTGATAGGACAGGGGTGATGGGTTCAAACTGAAACAGGGGAAGTTTAGATTGGATATAAGGAAGAAGTTCTTTACTGTAAGGGTGCTGAGGCACTGGAATGGGTTGCC
>JANHGB010067722.1:0-16056 GCA_026283785.1 Coracopsis vasa
AAAGTTGGGGCTGTTCAGCCTGGAAAAGAGAAGGCTGCATGGAGACCTCATAGCAGCCTTCCAGTATCTGAAGGGGGGATATAGGGATGCTGGGGAGGGACTATTCATTAGGGACTGTAGTGATAGGACAAGGGGTAATGGGTTACAACTTAACCAGGGGAAGTTTAGACTGGATATAAGGAAGAAGTTCTTTACTGTAAGGGTGGTGAGGCACTGGAATGGGTTGCTCAGGGAAACTGTGAATGCTCCATCCCTGGCAGCGTCCAAGGTCAGGTTGGACAGAGCCTTGGGTGGCATGATTTAGTGTGAGGTGTTCCTGCCCATGGCAGGGGGTTTGGAACTAGATGATCTTAAGGTCCTTTCCAACCCTAACTGTTCTATGATTCTATGATTGAAGAGACTTAAAAATACCTGTACTTCAATATTTGTTAGGACATTCGCCTAGTGGTTTCCAAAAAAAGTGTGCCTAGAAGTATTTTACAAGCTTTTACTGATAACAGAGATTAAACACCTTGTCCTAATTTGAATTATAGCAATTTCTAAAGTAAACATAGCAAATGTTAACAGCCCACAATGGCTTGGAGCAGGAAGTGAAAAAGTATTTACAAAGAATTGAAAAAGAGAGCACACTAGCAGAAATGGTACTAAAACATGTAGCCTTCTTTTTATTTTTTTTTCTGAGGATATTTAACACTGTAGCTTGTAAATCAATAGGAGGGGGAAGGAGGCTAAGATGCTCAAAAAACCACTTAATTGGTATGGATTTCAAAGAAGTAGATCTATACATTTTCTATCTTTGGAAGGGACTTCCGAAGAGAAAAAACAAAAATATAAGAAAGGCTGCAAAAAAATCTGATTAATGAAAAAAGAGGCAGTATTGTAATTTGGAGAAATTAATTAGGATTTGTTAAACCTCATTGGTCCACTTTTGCAAAATTTAACCAGTAAGAAAAAAAATCTTAAGACGTGTAACCCTTTAAAAAGTGCCTGAAAATTCTGAAATTTGCTTATCACTAAAGTTCACTATTAAAGGGCTGAGCTTGTAAATACTTGCTATTTCATTGCTGATATGCTAAGCATTGTTTCAAATTTGATAAAAAAAGAACTGCTTCAACAGAAGAGGAATTTAATTTGTAAGTGATACACATTTGGAAAACATTTTTCACAGTTTTCTTTGCCTCTCATTTACTTCGACAAATGTTAAATTCCAAGATAGATGAAGGCAGAGTACTCCCAAAGAATGGTGTGGATTTATTCTTGTCAATATTTTTAGAATATCTTTCATCACAGAAATATTTCTAGTCATTTTAACTGAGAATTTTTAGTTTAGAAGCAGCCTTTTATGAATGGCCTTGTAATACCATGTATTACAGCACAGGCGTTCAGATAAATATAAATGGAAATTCCTTTTAGTTAAACTGATACTGCAATTTTAGCAATTATGCCTTCCCATTTGCCTCTGGGGCTTGTCCATTCCAGACTGAAGATCTCTGTATTCCTATTTTTGTTTGAACTCCTCTACTCCAAGTTAGCATGTGTTCTTTGAGCCTAAGATTATGGTAGCTTTTTATCCGAAATGTGACTGTCATCTCAGCAAAGGCTTGAATGATTTATGAAAGGCCAGATCTCTCTTTCACTGAGGTCAATGTCAGAAATCTGGCTGACCTCAACAGAAGGTCAGTAGAAAAATGTCATAGAATTTCAGATCTGAACAGATTGTTCTCATGCAGCCAGTCTTGCCTAGCCAAGCTTTATTTCACCAAAACCTCCTGTGTAAAGTGCACAGGCATATGGAGATAGATAGCGAAATCTTTAAAATAGTGATAACACAAAGGCCAGTTAAAACATAGCTACATCCTTTAAATGGCACACCTGTTAACAATTGTTAATTATCACCAAATTAGCAAGAAAAGGCGTTTGAGGATCTAGTGGCCAACACTGTTGAATGTATTGTTCTTATGTACCCTTTTTATTTACTGTTTCAACGCTAAGCAGGTACATGTACGCAATCCCATGTAACTGAGCAATGAAAAGCAAAAGCTGCCAGCAGAATAAAATAAGGAAAAGTCTCAAAGGATACTTCAGGCACGCTTAAGAGCACAACCAGTAATCGTATATCCTTTGTAAACACAAGCTCACTTACAGGCAGCTAAATGGCAGGCATACTTATGGGTGTGGATGCTTGAGGCTATTTTCCCTTTTATTTAAAATCAGTGGGACTTCCACCTCATCTAACTATAAGTTTCAATAAGTTATGGAGCAAGTTGAACAGCCTAAATCAATGGCTCTCCTTCTTATGATTATTTACAAAACATAAATTTCAGAGCAACTTAAGTTTTGAGATAGTGGCAAGCACTTTATACCGGCCCCTTAATCATGAGGTACCAGAAGAAAATCCAGCATGGTTTTCCTCCATTTTAGTGAGCTCTATTACTCAACAACAGTAATGGTATATGCAGGTACAGATGTGGTACAGGCAAGAGACAGAAATCATGCAAAACCTAGGTGACTGTTAATTATGCAAAAATACTGACAAAACAAACCAAAGCACTACTATCATATTAACCAGGGAAGACGAAGGAAAAATTGTTAGTAAAAAGGATTTGCTACTAATAGACAACTACAACTGCTTTTGTGGCATGAGTTTTTAAAAACAACCACTACTTCAGAAACAAAACATGTATTGCTACTGTTGACACTGGTTTTAGCGCTCATCTTGTGACACTCGTTTTCTTTTATTTGGAGGTTTCAAAGACTTTAAAAGATGATAGACAAATAATACCACGCTCTTCCACATTTTTTTTGACAAAAGCAAGGTCAAAGTGGTCCTTAACCATTCTCAACTCTCCCTTTTCACTGTAGTAACAATATATTAAAACCTGTAGTGAACTGATAGACATGGTGGTGTACTAGATCCACAGGTTATCAGCTGACTAGGGACAAGAAAGATGTAGCTACTTAGAGTACTACACCTGGTACTTTTGAGTACTCTACAATCCACTTGCCTTGTCCTTGAAATGACTTCAGTAATGCACTAATACCATGACCACTCCACATTACGTTTCTGCTGCTGAACTACAGCATAATTTATATACAGATTTCATTCAGAGATTCATTTACACTTATAAATCCCTCACAGCAGTCTTAAATCTCTTTGACTGCCTTTCTCTTATAAGTTTGTATGTCTCTAATTTGTTCCAACACCCTTTTGGCTTTAATTTGGGTTTTTTTCAGAGCTCCTCTTCTCTATGCTTGAGTGATGCTATGTGAGGAAAAGGGGAAGGAAAGGGTGAGATACATATATCAGTACAGGCTAATTGTAGTTCAATAAAGATAAGTCAAATTTTGACAAGATTTTTATCCTCAAAAATGTCTGAAAAGTAAATATTTTGTTTCAGTGTTTTTAAAATAAAAGATCTTAATTTTTTTATTAATTCCCCAACCAAAGAGTCAAAATTATGCTATTGAAGGATGTGAAAAATGTTATCTTTCCATAAACTGTGAAATTAGGAAGGGAACTAGTAATTGTAACATTCATTAGAGTGTGTCAAGAATTATGATTTATTCAATAGTCTCATCTGCCTTTTGAACATTTAGCATCAGCTTCTTTCTACTCCAGACTTTACAGACAAGAACCAACTGCGTCTGTGGCAGAAAATAGCAAGAAGCTTCAAGAAAAACTTTACAAGAAATCACTGAGAGAAATAAACAACACCCCTTCTCGCACCAAAAAAACCCCACCAATACCAAAACAGCAACAAAACCAAACAAAACAAAAAAACCCCAAACAAACAAAAAAACCCCACAAACAAAAAAAACCCAACAACTAACGAGTCCAAAACACAATTATCCTTACAGATAAAGAAAAAGATATAGACAAAAAGACATCCAACCTTTGATAACAACTACTAAGAGAAAATAAAAACCATTATTTCAATCCAGTATATAATTCTCAAAAATAAAATTCAAAATGTTCATTTCAAGTCAAATAAAATGCTTTCAACAAAATCACAAATTTATTTAGGCTTAATTTATTACATAGAAATATGTTTTGAAGTGCTTCTATGGGACATTTTGCGGTTGTGGAACTCCTTCTTTAATCATTATTTTTTTTAAGTACTATGAACATGATCTCATTGAAATCATACTTTCTATCATAGCTTCTTTCCCATTAGCCATTCCTAAGAAAAACAAGACATCAGTTAAGGGTATATACTACTGCCTTCACTCCTACAAAGAGGTGATTCTAGTTACATTTCTGTTGCTTTACTGTCAGACCTTTCACTTCTACTAGCCACCTTGTCAGGCCATGGAATAGACTTGCCTTCAACAAGTGAGCAGTTCTCCTTAAATTCTGCCACAGCCAAGAAAAATAAGGGAAGAACTCTTTCTTTTGTCAGATCTGACCTCAACATGAAGTAAAAGAATGTTTTTCATGTCTATTACTAAATACACCAAAAAAAAGTTATGCTGAACTTTTTACATATGATCTCTGATAAGAAGGGTTAGGAAGACATCAAAGATCAGCAAGATGCAGTACCCTCCCAACAGCTACCAGTGCAAATGGTAGAACTATTCTCCTTACAGATGACATTTCAGTGACAGCTTTCAGAAGACTCTGCTATTACTTTGCTTTCTTTGTCATTTGGCCCATTAGAGTAGTAGTCACAGTTCCATGCTGACTTCAACCAGTGTGAGAGGAGGTGATTCTCTTATTTCCTACAAATGGACCTGTGTCTTCAACTTAGCCTGGCTAGCTTTGAAAAACCCCTCAATATTTTGCCTGAACAGAATACCCACTGACAAGAGAAAAGCTATGCAATAAATGCTACTCAGAATTCTAAGGACTTTTAGTTGGTTTATTTTCAGGAAAAAAACCCAACAAAACACTCTGTAGGAAAAATACATTAGTCTAGGTAAAATAAGCATTAACTTCCACTGAAGTGAAAAGCAGAGATTTGCTGTATATAAGCCAGTTAATCTGGTTTCACTCTTGTACTTTTTATCTCCATCAAAAACAATGTCAAACTGCATAAACAGAATTCCCTCATGAACCTGTTATACAAAAGGTTATTGATGAGTTATTTTACCAGTATGGTCTATAGACTTTTTTTTTCTGAACTGGCTGAACTTGCAAATTTATCTCAGATTCTGTGAGGGCTGCTGCTTCCTCTAGAATTTCAATATAAATTCAGATTCTCTAGAGAAAATATTGCCTTATACAACAAAAAGATTATGCCAAGCATGGTGCAAAGCAGAGCCACGAAGGACGAGGTTTTGATTAAAACCAGTGACTGAAATGTCCTTTCCAACTTCAGGATTAAAGTCTGAAGACTGACAGCATCTGAACCTTACCTCTTCAAGAGTATGCATCAGACTTGCAAACACTACAGCTGTTTCAGATTCCTTTGTTGAGTCCCAAGGACCAATAGCAACCACAGACATGACTCCCAGCTCTTGGGGAAGTTTCAGTATCATCTCCTTAAAAAAAAAAACAGAGCACTGATAGAACTAGGAATCTTCTCAGTTTTAGCTCCCTTTTCCTTCCTTTGAGAAACAGAAGTAAAGAAGCTGTGCATGAATTTAAGATAGTACACTACAAGCTTTAGGGAATGCTTTAGCCCAAGAATTTGGAAACATCAAAACAGAGGAAAAGACAATTTCGGAAAACAGCCAGGATAATGAGGAAAATAGCAGCTGACACTCTTAGCCTAGCTTGGATCTCTCTCACATATGGCTGTTTGGCATCAGGGATGCCACAGTCAATTGCCAGGTGAAGAGAGCATTAAATGGTCATAGCAGCCTCTCTCAAGCAACGGTTAAAAAAAGATAGTAAAGAAAAAGTTGGCTGAGAGAAAAGAGAGATCAGTCAGGGAGACTGAAAAACAAATCAAGCAAATGGAGAAAAATTAAGTAGGTTATAACTGTAAAAAGCTGGGGGAAAGGAAGGAAAGAAAATAATATGGAAAGACAGAAACAGAACAAAGAACTTAAGACCCTGGAAAAGACAAAAATATTTAAGGGATAAACTTTAAAAAATGAAAGAAAAAAAGGAAGAAGAAATAATTTAAAACTGAAAAAAATGGTGTAGTGTTGAAAAATAAAAATGTAGTGTTAGACATAAACCAATAAGGAACAGTAATGATTATGACCACCTATTTGAATATATCTATTTCCCTGGAGTATGACCAAATCAAAACCAAAGATATCACTCTTCTACGTTGCATTTAGGCATCAGAAATATAAAAATAACCTTAGAAATTAAGCCTTTAAAAGCACTTTCTTTATAAAGTCTGATAGGCAACTACAGAACTACAGTGGATAAATATGTTAATAAGAAGAAAAAACAGTCAGGTAAGAAGCTTTTGAATCTGAAAAACCAAATGCAGGACTAATTTAAATCAGAAGTTAGTTGCATATAGTGCACACTTTCACAGTCATTAATTATTAAAAAAGACCAATGAGGAAAACATCTCCAATTTAACCCTGTATGTCTTTCTAAGAAATAAAAATACCTCTGATCAGACACAGATCAATGCAGGAGCAACTCAGTACAACTAAATGGCCTGCTTATGCAGAGGTAGTTCCTTTTGGCCATGAACAACAGCATATAATATATTAATAAACTTTAATACTTAAATATTTTTTCTTTCTATAGATAAAGACATAGGCTGTAAGGCCATACATAAGTATAATGGCCAACTACATATAAGAGCTATTTTATTGACTCTTTGAAATATGGAAACTCATTGGTCCAATATTCAAAATAAATATTTCTCTGTCCTTGAAACTTACACAGGAAAGTGCAAGTTTACACACAGGTACTGTAAGTATACTTGTATTGATACAAAATTTCTCAGTCACATTTTTTTTCAATGTTCCAATCCAAACCATGAAGAAATTTTTTTTTCATTTTTTTTTTTTTAATGAGAGTTAAATGCTAATCTGTCACTTGAGAAAGATTATTCTTTGTATTTTCAATAATGTGGTAAATTGTCACCAGTTTATTCCTTGGGAGCTACAACCTTAAGTCCACAACCTCAAGTCCACAACCTCAGCCTCCTTTTGCACGCGTATTTCTACCAAGGCCTCAATCATCTTTAAAAGAAATCATTAAAATAAGGAATATAATTACATGTAACAAAAAGTCAGAGCAAGTCTAGCACTCTGTTTCTACAATACTTTCTAATCTGCACTCTTGGGGTCCAAGGATGACTTAAGATGACCATGAGACCTGACTAACAAAATGAAAGTTACAGATGTTATGCAACGATCTGTGTTTCTGACGTTTAAAAGGCTTCCTTCTTGGCAAATACCCAGTGGTCTACAAATCAGAAGAGATAGAAAGCCACTGGCTTGTCAGAGATATTAGTAACTTAGTTATGAGAAACACGAATGTGCTTTTATGACATGGCAGAATATTTTACCTGAGTCTTTTTTTTCAGGATAAATCCCTGGCTCAATTCTTGCTCCTTCCCCCCAGTCCCTCCCACAGACATAGTGAACACCATCCCCTCCAAGCATCACCAATACCCTCTCTGCAGCCAAACCTTTATAAAAGAAATACTATTAATAAAGGAACTGCAAGGAATTGCAGCCAGATTAGCTATATACTTGGCAGTAGTAGAAAATGTAAAACGTGTTTCACTAACTCCCAGATACAAATCTTTCTTCTGTCCAAAGGTACACATAGACATCTTTATTTTCATTCACCATGAGGTAGTTTTTATAGCAGAAGACTTACAACTAGAGGTAAGAATCTGTTTGACAGACAAAAGGAAAGACATCCCAATATACTGATTTATCAGACTTGGGAAGGAATCATTGAGCTTTATTTGGAGAGCAGCAATGACATTTTCCTGTGGAAATGGAAATAACTGTTTTCACTACAGGTCTAAAAATATGCAAGAATTCCAGGTGCTAGTTTGTAGTTTTGACAACATATACTAGAAACACGGTATATATTTTTTGCAGGAGGAGAAGTAACAAGAGCAGCATACCTCATATGGTTTCAGACTCTTAAGGTGTTTATGTACACATACATTACTAGAAGGGAGTATATGTGAAAGGTAGAAAGAGTTTTTAGATTTTGCCTCTGGATGTATGCCCTTTTCTAACCACTAGAAAGGGCCTGCCAAATTCTAATAATAAGTGGGGGGGCAGGTGACCTATACTTAGCCCGTACGCTGAGGGATTCCTGTTTTCTGAAGCATCTAATGCTGGTAGCTATCTAAAATGGGCCATTCATACATATCTGGTCCAGTATAGCAACTTCTAAGCACAGAAATAGAAAACAGTATTTATAGATGTATGCAGTTTTAATGGGAGAAAAGACAAGCAGTTTAACAGCCTACAGAACTGAGATTATTCATGGGCAGACTGGCTGTATTTGAACGGAGAACAAGGAAGGATTGGAAAAAGAAAGACAAGAAAAAAATGAACTGACTGTAGAGTGATACAGAGACTTGATTATGTGTATAAATAGCCTCCAAAACAGACAACCCTTTCAAATTTTTGTAAAACTGAATTCAAATTTTTCCTAAGTAAAATGAAAGTTACTGCCGAGTTCATGCTTTTCATGTGTAGAAACATCCAAAACATGCTCTAGAACACAATGTACTCTAATGAAAATGACAGCAACATAATCCTTTTCTTCATTATAATGTTCTTAAATACTTTACCATATGATTTAAATGCTGGAGAAGGTAAAAGCTGGAACAGGCAAAATTATTTCAATGAAATGACCAAGTGTCAGCAATCAGAGTTGCCTAAGAAGTCCATCATGTGACTAGCAAACTGGATCACAAAGATCTAAAGGGATGCAATGACAGATTTTAATTTTCTTCAAGTAAATCCCTATGATATATTTCAAAAGGTTTCTATATAAAAAGAATTATGACTCCTCTTTAATGAAAAGTATTGATTTCTTGAAGAGTGCAGATTACAGGTGCAGAAATGAAGTAATTAGGAATTTTGTCATGGCTGAAAAGTAGAACATATATCAGGGAATGTTCCCACTCTGTTGTTACATGGAATGTCCTGGAAAAGGTATAATAACTACTTTAGATTACACAGGTATGCCTCTCAGAATCATAGAATCAATTAGGTTAAAAAAGACCTATAAGACCATCAAAGCCAACCTTTATCCCAGGACTGCCAAGCGCACTGCTAAACAATGTCACTAAGGGCCTCATCTACATGATTTTTGGACACCTCCAGGGACAGTGATTTCACCACTGCCGTGGGCAGCCTGTTTCAACACCTTTCTCCGTGAAGAAATTTTTCCTAATATCCAATCTAAACCTCCCCTGGTGCAGCTTGAGGACGTTCCTTCTTGTGCTTCCGCTTGTTACTTGGGAGAAGAGACTGACTGCAGCTCACTACAACCTCCTTTCAGGTAGTTGTAGAGAGTGATAAGGTGTCCCCTGAGCCTTCTCTTCTCCAGATTAAACAGCCTCAGTTCCCTCAGCTGCTCCTCATAAGACTTGTGCTTTAGCCCCTTCATCAGCTTCGTTGCTGGGCTCTTGTATCTGATCTTGTAAAGACTCATCTCACTGGTAAGCAAGGGGAATGAAAAGATATAAGGTTTGTAGAACAGGCAAAACTAGTCATTGGAATATTTTATGGTCCTAAAACTTATAAAAATGTTAATTCAGAGAACACACTGCAGGGTTTTTAGCCCTTCCCCAATGGGCCTGATTTGTCATCTGGAAGTGTGGATAAACCAGCAAGGAATATGTCACAGTTTCACAAACCATGATGCACTCGCAGTGTCTCATGCCATATGTCCCTGACATACATCATATCTACCTCCAGGTACAACGCACTAGCAGAGATGGAGCCCAGAGCTTCTAAATGAGAAAGGACAACTAGCTAATATCCATTATCTGTTGGATTTATTTAATGGCCTAGGACATGTCATTATGTCATACTAACCCCATCCATTGGTCAGCTTATATGCTAGCTCATTAACTGCTCTGGAAAGAATGATCTCATAAGGGTGGTTGACATTATTTAGAGGTTTTGTTTGGTTTGGGGCTTTTTTTCGCAGATATTTGGGTAAATAGGTTGGCAAACATGTATTGTGCCTCTCTGAAATGACTGCAAATTAATCTCTATAATTTATAGGACTTTATTTCCATCTGATGAAATGCTACAGTACCACCAGCTATTTTTACTTCTACATGTATTCACCCAATTAATCTTCTTAATAGACCTATCTCTTTACACTGTTCTTGAAACTGAAAATGATGTGTACATTACATTTAATCACCCATATAGCTCAGGGAGCAAATAATTAAACCAAATTTAGGAAGACTGCAGGAAGTCATGCACTGAAAACTGTAAAGTAAGAATTCCCCTAACTTAGTAAAGATCGGTCAGCCCAGTAACGTGCACGTAGGACCTTAGAAAAATTAATGTTTTGCTTCCTTATCTGACATTTTCTTCCTTCTGAAGCAGGAGCCAGCTTGTTGGGATGTCACTAAGAATTGCATAGCTGTGAAGGGACCCCAAGTTTGCCAGTACCCTGAGGTGGGTCTGTCAGCAGCTATTTCTCAGAGCAAGTGCCCCCAGAGTCATGCTGTACTTTGCAGGCTCTAGAGCCAGGCTGCATTACAGGCCTGATCTTAGTTCAATAACTCAGTTCTGTTTGGATGAAACTGAGATTTGCACAGTATTGACGTATGCACAGTCCCCTCTGGGTCTCTTGGGGGGAAAAAAATCTCATGACCCCTGGGACTTGGCTTTTTCTGCTTCCTTTTTCACAGCTGTCTTCCACTGTCTGCTGTGCTTCAGGCTCCTGGTTCTTTGTTGTCTTTCATATGCCCTGCCTGCCCTACTTCACTCTTAGCAAAGATGTCCCTCAGCTATGCACACTTGCTCCCTTTGAAGGGTCAATCTCCCTTTTTCTCCAAAAGGCTCCATGTGACCCAGCATGCCAGGGCAAGAAACCCTTAGCCTCCCTCCCCAGCAATTAACCATGGCCCCTGGTTAGAAACAAGCATTCTCTAACAAAATAAAAAGCAAAGATATAACATGAACAGCATCCACCATGGGCCTAATCATGGTCTTACATTACTTGGATGGCCCCTTCGAATCTGTGCTGAAGTTCTAAGCATGTAACTTTAACCAGTGGCAAAGATGTTTGTCCTGCACTTTGTCCTCTCCATCTCCCTGTCCTCCATTGCATTTGGCAGATATGACAGCTTTCTTCATGCCCGCCCTCTAGCAGTAGCGACCATATGTTTAACCTACTGACAGAGAACTCATTGCCTCTTTGGACAAAAGCAATTCAACACATAAAATGCAACAAGAATCTGCCTTCTGCAACTGTGAAACAGTCCAAGATTATGGCCCTAGCTGTTTGCTTTGGCTGCCACTTCTCAATCTCATCTTTGCTACACATTTAAATTATGGATTTGAACTTGGGTCCTCTTTTGGTTCAGCAAGAAGCACCAACTTCTTCTTAAATTCTAATTAACAGTTATCAGAATGGGCATACCTAAGTGCCCTAACTCCGATAATGTTCCCCCTTCAGAACATCTCCAGAACTGCTTTTCATTTGCTGAGTAATTCACTTACAGATCTTACCTGTCAATACCTGTGCAGAAATACATCAGGGTTCTGAAAAGCAGATGTTTTATCCCCATTGACACTCAGGGTACTTTTCAGTCTCATGAATTTGTTATTAGCATATGCTCACGTTGTACTGAGAGGAAGGAGTGTTACAAATGCCAGCAAGACAAACGCACAGACTGCATTTTCATAGAATCGTTTTCAAGAAGAGTTACAATTTTTTATTCTGCTGTATTTGCCCAGCTCTCCAGCAATCTTAAAACATGCGCACTATTGACAGTGTCTCCTGCAGCAAGCACCAAGAATCCCAAGCAGCCATTTGGTCTGCTGTCGGAAGCTTTTACAGAAATGCCACACATTTTTAATGAGCAAAAGACCAATTTCCATTACCAGGAGTTCAGTAATCTGTATTCTGTATTCTGTGCTCTCTTTTCCTCCCCACCATTGCTTCATATATTGTTTTATTTTTTAATGGCAAAAATGTATTGTTGAAATAGCCTGTTTAGAAAACAAAGATTTGAAAAATGGTTAATCCTGTTTATCTGCATGTGTTAGCTACTATCAAGTATGCATCTCATACCAAACCTCTGCAAAGTGCAGAATAATTCTCTTTCATAAATAAAAGGCAATGATATAATAATGTTCAGAAGACTAAAGCACATGCAGGTTAAGATGTCTGCAATACCAGCCTTTGTTTAAGTACATCCAAGAAGAGAAATCAATATTCCTCAGGAGAGCATTTTGTTGGTACAGCTGCTGTTGCTAAGATTGGCTCAGTGTCGTGTTCTCATTAATACAGACTAATGGCAATGATAAGACTGAGAATGTGCAGACAGACATAATGAATTTATACTAAAAACACAAAAATGTAGAAATTCTAATTGCTTTGACCTGATTGGGTACTTTATGTCTTGAAAGGATCATGCTTATAAATTAGAGTTTAATGATATTTATGAATCACAAAATTAAGGCCTTCCTTGTAGCAATCATTAGCATGAAAGCAATCACTACTACAGCTCATCCTTTAAGAGCTTCAGCACAAAGAAACCGGCATGCTCGAAAACGGTTTTGTGTTTTAAAGCAAATTATTACTACTGAAAAAAAAAAAAAAGATAAGGTTTTAGATATACAGGCATTTTTGTCAACATTAAAACAACCCTTTGAAGCCCATGTTTCTAAGAGAAAGATTTGTGCATTTTGTCCTACTGTTCTGTGAATGGAAAAATCCCTTTGTATCAAGCATTATCAGACTTCCTCACTCTCTCTTTTTAAACATGCACACTGCTCTGGATGTCATTTGTCATTCAGCTGCTAGCTTCTCTGTCAGTGCTCTGGAAGCCTGAGAGATGCAGGCAAGAAACATGAAAAAAAAGAAAAAGGTACTGGAACAAATTTTTAAAGAAAATGTTGTAGGAGCTTGAGCAGAAAAAAGAAAAACAAACCCCAAAAATATTGAAGACAGAAATTACTCCAGGGAGCACAGAACTGACAGCCTCAAAATGATTACTGATCAAACACGGGTTACATCCCTGAGAGAGAACCCTGGAGGTGAAATTTGACATCTCCCTCTGCAAAATGGCTACATCATGAATTAAGGAAATATTCGTAATGAGGCCACTGGTGCACTTTTATTCAAAGCCAAGCTATATTCTTTATGTTTAAGATTTCACATTTCACATAGAATTTTGGTTAAGGAGCTTATTTTTTGCCACAATGTATCTTTTATCTTACAAAATAACATTATGAAGTTTAAATTCACTTTAAACTGCTTCAAATAATGTGTTGAAAAAGGCTGTAAAACAATTCTATTATTTTTTTACTTCCGCTGAGGACAGCAAGCCATTCTTAGAATAACATAAGGTCAGGTGTTTGCAATAGCTTCATGAGACTGGTACAAGCTGATGATAAAACCAACCAATCAAAAACCTACAGTATGGGGTAGTGATGTGTTCCGGCATTTTCTTTTTTTGGTGAAAATTCAGTTATTCATTACTTATGCACTCCAAGAAGGAACTGGGTAGAAGAACTAGTCTGAACACACACAGGTTGTTACCAGTAGTTCATCAAACAGTAGGGCGAAAGATTTTGATGTAGAAAAATAATAATGCTTTTGTGACGCAGAGTTTTTGAGTGAGCTCTACTGTGTAGAAAGAGTACTTTGGCCTAGCTGGTTCCCCTTTAAAATAATTAGTGTGCTCAGTTGCTTTCAGCCCCTTTCCATTTCATTACAGTGTAGCTGGAAACAGACCACCTGCAGAGACGCTAATTCAATCTAGGCAAATGTTACAAAGCAGAGTGACAGCATTGTGGCTGAATTATGCCTCTTCAGAGGCATCGAGAGTGCTGAGGAGATGTACAGACTGAATGAATTGCGCTGGCCAGAGGCAGTGAGACTATGCAACTCAGGTTGCTGCCAGAAGCACCTGAGGAATTTGGCTGAAAGGTGGTCCCAACTACAACTGCTCGAAAAGGAAAAGAGATCTTATCAGCTCATAGAGAGTATGTGTCCTTGAAATAGGCTAAAAGATAAGAAAAAAAAAATAATTAAGAAGAAAAGAAGTGTGAATACACTTGTTTAAAGGGAGAAATATTTGTTCAGTGATGAGGATGGAATAAGCATGGGTAGAACATCAAACTGGGCCAGAGTTGGCCATGCTACTTCATATCTGCAACTTACTCTTACTTTTTCTTTTGAAGTGTGTTGCCATTGAGATAAAAAAAATGAGGAGAGATCCTATTTGCTTTTGGGGACACCACAATGCTCTACTTACTCACATTCACTTTTCTACCACTGTAGAAAATGCTGCAAAAATGTCAGGAAATTAATTAAATACATTAAGGCAGAGAGAATTATAGAATCACAGAATAGTTAGGGTTGGAAAGGACCTTAAGATCATCTAGTTCCAACCCCCTGCCATGGGCAGGAACACCTCACACTAAACCATGTCACCCAAGGCTCTGTCCAACCTGGCCTTGAACACTGCTAGGGATGGAGCATTTACAACTTCCCTGGGCAACCCATTCCAGTGCCTCACCAAATGACATAGGTGGGTAGCTCCTACACAAAGGAAAGCAGAGGACAAAGCTCAGCAGGAAGGATAGGGAAAAATGAAGGGCCTGAAAGCTTCAATTTGCTAGCACAGAAACAAGGGCATGGGTTTGCATCTGAAACCCACCCTGAGTGATGGGACATGATGTGTGGTGGCGGAAGAGATGCCTTGTGCTGATGGATGGACTGTACTGCACCAATGTTCCAGCTGGCTTGTATTGCTGCATGGAGAACTGACCTGCAGAACACAGTTGCTCCATCCTCAGCAGCTTCATGGCCTACCCAAGCCTATACCATGGGGCCAGTCCCTGCAGGGAGGACAAGTGAGTCCATGTAAGTGCTCCCCATTTTATCCACATCCATCCCTGAAGCATTTCAGCCCAGCCCCAAACCCACCTCTTTTGGAGTCGCTTGGCCATACCAAGCCTGGAGAGCTCAAGGAAGCTCCTCATGGTCTTTTTAGCTATAAACTCATTGCCTTCCCCTCCACAGACCCCTCAGAGCTGCTCCGCACAGGATCTGACCTCTCTTCCAGGTATTTCTCCCTGCTCCCAGTTTAATTGCTGCTGTCTTGTAGCCAACCCATCATCCTGTCACCCAGCCTTGGAAAGTTCTCTCCCTCCTTACCTTGCACTTGCCAGGCTGATTCATCCACTGTGTGCCTCGGGCAACCCACGCAGCCATCGATGATTGAGTTACTGAGCAATTAAGCAAAGCCTTAAATCTCTGCAGCACTTAACGTGTATTGACTAATTAATCCAAGCACCAAGCTGAGGTAGGTTGGTTGGTTCAGTCTTGCGTGTAGCTTCCAAACATGCCCACGGCTGCCTCGCGGGTCAAAGGCAGAGGCAATAGGAGGTCCATCATCAAGGGACCATGCAGCACTGCCCCTCTGTGTTGTAGGACTCACTGTCACTTGGTCACTGGGCCCAAGGACTCATATCCTCAACCCAAGACTCTTTTAAAGCCTGTCCCTGATGTGCTTTGCTCCTGCATCTCTCAGGCCCTGCATGGTGGCTTCATTCCCTGGCTCCACCACCACCAGTGCGGCACATCCAGCAGACGAAGCCAACTCGCTATAGCAAGCAATGAGATGCTTGATGCTCTGCCAGGCTCAAAACCTTCCCTGGCTATTGCTGGTAGACACCTATGAGCACTGTGAATGCAGGAGAACCAACCTGGCCCTCAGGTGACAGGAGAACACAGCAAAGCTGCCCTAAAGGAGTGTGAGCAGCAGGTCAGGGAGGGGATTCTTCCCTTCTACTCTGCTGTTGTCAGACACCACCTGGAGAACTGTGTCCAGATCTGCGGGCAACAACATAGGAAAGACCCACGGAGCTGTTGGAGCGAGCCCAGAGGAGGCCACAAAGGTGCTCCTGCTCTGGAGCCAGGCTGAGAGAGCTGGGCTGGGTCAGCCTGGAGAAGAGAAG
>JANHGB010067723.1:0-11538 GCA_026283785.1 Coracopsis vasa
GGGCAGGGACACCTTCCACTAGAGCAGGTTGCTTCAAGCCCTGTCCAGCCTGGCCTTGAACACTGCCAGGGATGGGGCAGCCACAGCTTCTCTGCGCACCCTGTGCCAGTGCCTCAGCACCCTCACAGGAAAGAAAATGGGTGGTGTTTGGACATCTATGGTCAACGTTATGGGGGAAAGCATAGGAGAGGTGGGTGCTTAGCACTTGGCTTGAGCAATCGAACTATGAACCATGTCCTACACTCTGTCCCCATGCATCCTTTCCTCTCTGCTCCAGCAGTGGTAACTCTGGATTCAGGCTTACCTCTTCCCTGCCCATCCTGAGGTGCAGAGCAGTCTCCTGTACATGGAAATATTAATCTGTAGGTTTTGCAGTGCTGAAGGAGCAGGGAGTGCCACAGCGTGAGCACTCGGAAGCAGACGGCGCTGCTGCACGGAAATCTATGCCCAAATGCTCCATATTATATAGTACAGCATATGTCTAGAGACAGGCCAACAAATTTAGACCTGAAAACGTGTATAATTGCCAGGCAGGACTCTGGAGCTGGAAAAGCTTCAGAGAAAACAGAACTCGTATGCCTTGACACAGTGTGGTGGTACCCTGTGTGTTAAGTTTGGTGGGACAAACCCTATCCTTGCACATCACTTAGTCCTACCCATGCCTGAAGGTCAAATCTGGCTCGCTCAAGAGGCTGCTTAAGCTGAGAAACTTGCACCGCTGAAGTATTTGTTGGTTTGTCTCAAAAATAGAGCTTGCTGGGTTTAGCACGATACACAGTATTCCCATATAGCTCCTTTTCTCTCTTCCTACTATCTCTGCAGCTTCGTTTTTTTCAGTGCATTGCCTAGAAACTGCCCTGCAAAAGTGGAAAACACTGTCACTGGCAGAGGCTCTTTCTTTGGTCAATGACAGGCAGCTAGGAGCAGCATGCAGGACTGGGTGTGGAGATGGTTCTCTTGGCTGTTTTGCCTCTCCTGGTCCTCAGGCAGCAATGCCACCATCCTCTGCTTCAACACATCCTTATCCCCATGGTGCTGACCACCTCAAGGGTAACCAAGCCTGCAGGAGAGGCAGGGTAGAGCTGCCCTGCTGGGTCAAGCAGCTTGGGGTGGTGGTAGGTGGCCTGGGTGGCTTGTACTTGCTGCAGGGTGGCTTCAGAAGTGTCACCTACCCAGGGGGTATCCACCTGGCTCTGTGCTGTCCCTCCCAGTAACACAGATGCTGTCAGAGGGCTCTACCAGCTCCTGGGGCTGCACCACCAGCAGCACAATACCTGGGCATGCCCACGTCTGCAGGAAGGTTGGCATTGTCAGCCCGCACAGTGCGAGCAGCGACCTCATCCCAGCTTCCCTCCGCACCTCCCATCACCTCTGCTCTGCAGGACCTCCTCCTGTGTCCTCTGCACACCCTGAGCCCTCCCTGGAAGCATCACCCTGAAGCTCCCTCCCTGCAGCATCACCTCTGCAGCCTCCTGGCTCTCACTGCAGGGCAGTGGGGAGCGCTTGGGTTCTCCCCCCTTATCTTCCTTCCAAAGCCAGGTGAAACCCAGTAGTTTTCAGGATCTGTGCTGGCAGAGAAGAGCGAGCAGATGGTGCCCTAAAATCCCCGCGCCCCGAGGAGTGAGCTAGCGATCCGTTTTGAAGCTCTTGAGATATTTTTTCCCCCAGATCCTGCTGAGCCTGGCGAGAACTATAATTGCAGCTTGGACTGGCTGGAGAGGGCAATACCCGGATGGGCTCCCTGCCTTGCAGGCTGTAATTGGGCCCTGGCGATACAAAGCACAAAGCTCTTTCCTTCCTGTTTGCTGTGCTCCCTCTGTGAAACCTTCCCCTGCCTGTGCTGTGCATGCTGGAAAATATGTAAATACCAGGGCACAGGAGAATTCCTCCCTCGTGCCTGCGCCACGTCTGAAATACCCATTAAAAATATATGTTCCAAAAAGAGCACCTCTGCACTGAAGCACAAACTCTCCTGGCAATGGGGGGCTGTTTGAAGGGAGTGGGAGGGAGCGGATCAAAGGGTTGTCATCAGGAGCAGGGACAACACAGGCATCCCAGCTAAATCAGCAGCAGGAACAGGGGTTTGGGAGGCTACATGCAATCAATAGGACTATCTGGAAATGCCTGCCACTCACGCAGGAGGCTGTAATTCATAGGGGCCTGCAGTGCTGTGCTGCCAAGCCTGGGGAGGGATGGAGCCTCTGGGGCTGCACTGATCCGGGGAAGGGGGATGAGAGGATGGAACAGCCAAGGGGAAAGGGCTGGTCTACCAAAGAGCCTTGGGGACATTCTTCTCCTCCAGTCTGGCTGTGTCAGCCCAGCATCAGTGTGATAGAGTTACCATCACCTCCCTGTCCCCCATCCATGAGGTCCCAGCTTGGGATGTGGTGTGACAGGTTGGTGGGGAGAGTGGGGAGCACAGTGCCACATGCATCCCCTTGGAGCCTTCTCTTGGGTGCCTGGGGAGCTAATTACACATGAATTCACTGCAAAGTCTCCCATTCAGCTTGGCAGGTGACACGGAATTGTCCCCAAGACCCCCAAGTGATGTAGGAGCACAACCTGGGTGTCCTGATGGGGGCTCGAGGGGTCTGCAAGGTGAGGGCTGGTGATGCCTCCAGTCCTGGATCTCCTCCAGAAGCACCCTTTGGGATGTGCCTGGGCAGCTTCTCCCCTCTCCAGGCTGGGCACTGGGATCTCTCGCAGCTCCAGCCGGTGAGAAAGGGCAACCCACAGAGACGTTTTCTTCTTCTTCAAAGGAACTCAGTGTTTGGCTGGAGCTTTCAAAGGAGAATTAAAAAGAGAAGATAAAAAAGAAAGTTAAAAGCTGCCCAGTGAGGGGTGGAAATGGGAACGTGGGGAGAGATCAGGGGCAGCACCGGCAGCAAAGCAATAGCAGGACATGGACCAGCACCAGCGAGCAGTGGGGAGAAGATGACGAGAGCCTTCATCGCGCAGCTGTGCATCCAGGGCATCTATTCCCATCCTCCAGCATCTGCTGTGGCCATCTGCAACCTTGGTCTCTGCATCTCCAGAGCCCTGCAGAGCCCTGACCTGGTGAGAGGAGTGGGGCTGGAGGCCAGATGTGATGGGTGCTAAGGAGTCGTGCTGGGGGGAGCAGGACCAGTGGTGTGGGGATGCAGCAGGGATGCAGAGCAAGACACCGGGAGGGAAGATGTTAATCAACTGCAGTGCCTCCCTGAAAGGAGCCAAATGTAAATGAGATAATTAAGCTATTATTTAAAGCCGGGAGACGGTGGGGACAGGCCCGGGGTGGCCGGACTGCATTTTAATCAGCTGCCTGGCTGGGGAGCCCATGCTCATGCCCCTGCCTCAGCATCCTGCCTCTGCTGCCTGGGTACCGTGTAGCCCCTTGGAGAGCTGCCACCCCACTTCCCCTTGTATCTGGCCAGGCTGTGGGGTGAAGGGTCCAGGAATGGGTGTACCTAAAGCTATGCTACCACCTTCCTGTGGGGTTTTGTAGCTCCTTTTGTGCCTCAGCTTACCTGCTCTCACGTGCTAAAATCTGGTAATGAGAATAAGCAGCAGAATGAGGATAAATCCATCCATGCAAAAGTAGGACCATAGGAATAGAATAAATGCTCCAGCGATGCTGGCTAGACTGACCTCCAAAGGCAGTGGCTGGACTTTGGGAGCCTTTTTCTACCACCTCAGGTGGAGTTACAAGGTGAGCAGAAGAAATCCGAGTAGTCGCCTTGTGGCTCAGTTTCCCCACGTCTGGAAGCAGCGCTGAGCTTCCAAGAAGCTCTTATCACAGTGAGGAGCTCCAAGGTCACTTGTGAACCCTGGTGAACCAGCAAATGTGGCAGGACAGGGTTTTCTTCCTGCATTTCTTTGTTTTGGTTAGGAATGGAAAAGAAAACCACATCCAAAGCCATCCACAATGGATTCTGTCATTGGGACCATCCTTCCCTGTGGTAGAAGATCTGGTTCATGGAGTCAGAGGACTGAATAGCAAGGAGAAAACGGATGTTGTTTGTTGCTTCTTCTCATATACCAACTAGGATATAGGTGAAATGAAGTGAGTAGAGTCCAGGTTCAAAGGAAACCTGAGGAGACGGCTGTTCTGTGGAGCATCCTTAAGGGGAGCTCCTTGGTGCAGGGGCAGAGGGTGCTCCCACTTCACATGGGAGGTGTGAGATTGGAAAGGCAGAAGGAAAAGCCCATGGAGAGCTCTCCAGCAGGAAGGCAGCACCTTTCCAGCTCAGAAAATCCCACTCCATGCATGTCTGGAGATCAGGAGAGCAAGAACACATTACACACTGCAGCCACGTTTGTAATCTCTTCCCCAGGCACCTGGCATTGGCCCCAATAGAAACAGGGGGACCAGCTGAGAGGAACATCTACTATGAGCCTGTAATGCAGCCCTTATCTTTCGAGAGCCTTTCTTACTGTATAGTTAAAGAGTAAATTAAAAGCCTGATCCTGAGTGGCTTTCAAGTGCCTTACTCTTATTTAGGTACCTAATTCCTGCAATTTCCATTCCTTTGCAGAGCTGGGCCCTTAAATCCTGAAGACATTTCAGAAGATGTTACCCAGCATCCTTTCTTAGCAGAAGACTCCCCCAGCCAGTCCACGAACCCCTGAGCATCCCTGGTCCTGCTCCATGTCCCTTCCAGGGCTGCCAGCACTGGCAGGGTGGCTGAAGAAGGGGTTGGTAATACCAAAGCACGCTGCTGGGAAGCACCACGCTGAGCATGAATTCAGCCCCCTCCTGCTTTATTTGCCCAAAGCAGCAGGTTTTTGCCTTCTCTCCACTCAGCCACCCAGGCCTGGGTACGGACTTCAGGTACAACCAAGCTCTCAACTTCTGGCACCAACAGCACCACAATTGTGCTGCATTTTTATCCATGCACAGCGTGAGCAGGGGCAGGTATTGCCTTTACACTTCCCAGATTAGGAAATGGGTTTGCATCGTGTTCTTCTCCCTTTCCCTTCCCTCAGCTCGCAGGGTGAGGTGAGTGTCATCAGCCACACTAGTGGGGTATGGTCATGGGCTGTATGCAGGGCTCAGATCTCTGTGGCCCAAGGCAAGATCACACAGGTTTAACTTGGCAGCTATGCTGGAAGTGCTTTATAGCTCGGAAACCATTCAAGGAATGAAGCAAGCAAATCCCATGTGATTTACACAGCCGATCCCATAGCGATGAGGAGGTGATGCTAAGTCTAGAGTTGCACATGGCACAGGGGTTGCAATGCCTCAGTCCAAACTGGCCATCAGATGATATGAAACAGGGAATACAGGAGGTAAAATGGGCTGTTCTTGGTTTATTTGCCATGGGAAACTACTTATATTTCTTTTTTCCCTGCCTGACATTCACAGGCAGGACAGAATTATCCTAACAGCCTTTTCTGAGCTTTCTGAGCCTCTTGGAGCACTGAGATTTTCCGCTGTGTGACTCTATTTCCCTTACAGTGATCTGGGATAACAACCCTCTCTCCCCAGCCAGCAGCATGGGAAGGTTTGTGTACTTCTTCCTTGAGGCAAAGCTTTGTCCAGAGCATCCAGATGGGAAGAAACTCTGCACCTGCATGTCTTTAATCCCAATTCCAGGACCAAGTGTTCTGCAGGCTACTGGTGAGCATGTTACAGGATCTTACAGCTGCAAGTGATGGAGATGAGATGCTGGCTGTGAAGAGAACAAGCACAGCTTGGTGCCTTCATCCCTTGGGGCCAGCAAGGGCCCAAGCAGTGGACCCCAGGGTACAATCCATTTTGTACTGAGGGAGATGCTGCAAGAGCCCAGAGGAAGCCTTGCAGTGCCTTGGTCTCTCTGCCTGTGAAGGATTCATCCAGAGTGGATGACCTCCATTTGTAGAGGACTCCTTGCAGGTATCTGTAGGTGGCAGAGGTGACTCCTAGCCTGTATTGAGCAGAGGAGGGTGGTTACCTGCCCCGAAGCTTGACATCCATCACCCTGCAGAGCTCTTTCACACCATCCCCTTCATGGTGGAAGAGTGGCTGTGAGGTGGCCAGGGCCGGGGCAGGACTGTGGACCACACTGAGCTGGACCTGGTGACATGGCAAGGCTGGAGCTGTGCCTGGAGGGGGAAAGCTTGGTGGCACAGCTTACCAGGCTCCCAGCAATGCTATGGGCACAAGCTGTCCCTGCTCTGTGATAGTGGGTGGTGGGTTGGGGGGTGTTCACAGCCTGCACAGTGATTCCAGGCAAATCTGCCTCCGGATCAGACGACACGAAATGAAAGCCCTGACTCAGTGCCCCAAGCACGTGTGAAGCTGCTTTCTCCAGGGCTTGTCCCAACGCCGACGTTCCCATTCTCCCAGCAGGAAGAGAAGAGAAAAAACTCCCTGCACAAAAGGCTCAGGAGCCGGCGCTGGCTGGCGAGGGTGGGAAGGGGGCCAGGGCCGGGTGCCGGGCGGTGGCAGTAATTTTCCACACGCACTGGATTAGGTGAAGCTCTCGGTCAGGAGGATTCTGGATGTTTTTTCCCCTTCTTCCCCACCTCCAGAGATCGGTGTTGGATGGGAGCCCGGGAGAGGCGAGATAAAGGTCTTCTCTATCAGACAGCTGTTGAAAGATCTCAAATAAAGAGGCAGGCATCGCTCAGAAGCTGTTAGAGGAGGCAAATGTGAAGGGTAAGCAGCAGAACAGGTACTATGTGTCTCCTTGAGAGGCCTTTGAAGATACACCTCCTCTTCTGGCAGCGGGGCTCACCTCACCTCCAGATACATGGGGCTCTCTGGGGCTCAGTGAGCTGCTGGCCTGGTAGGATGCAAGGCATCTGCCTTGACAGCCAGAGGTGGGAGTGTATCATTTCACATCCAGTGGGAAGCAGGGATGGGAAAACCTCAGACCCATACTCCATGCTGTGCACGGTCCCCCGAGCCGGTGGCTGCCCTGGGTTAGGGGATGGCATGCAGCATGCATCACCCAGCCAGCCCTGACCTTGTTCTTTCATCCCATGTCTCCCGCTGGACGCATCCTGGAGCGCCCCATGCCCGAGCTTGTTCCCACCCCTCCTGCTGCGCACCAGCCCCGGGGCAGTGGGGGGCGCGGGTCGGGCGCGGGGCAGGCTCGGTGCGCCCAGCATCACGCCGCGGTGTGTCACCAACATAATCGGATCTCACGCTCCAGGGAGCAATTCGCTTCCCCATGGGAAAGTGTCAGATGCTGGTGCTGGGCCTTGCACGTGGTCCCACCCGCAGCGCGGTGACCCAGCCAGGGGGACAGGGGGTGGCTGGGGCTGCTTGGTGAGCCCGTGGCTCTGGGATACACCAGTGTGGCCACAGGGAGCTGGATCCCAGCAGGACTTCCTGTCCCCTTCATCTCATCCATCCATCGCTATGAGGGTGCTGAGGCGCTGGCACAGGGTGCCCAGAGAAGCTGTGGCTGCCCCATCCCTGGCAGTGCTCAAGGCCAGGCTGGACAGATCTTGGAGCAACCTGCTCTGGTGGAAGGTGTCCCTGCCCACAGGAGGGGTTTGGAACTGGATGAGTTTTAAGGTCCTTTCCAACCCAAACCAGTTGCTGATTGCAGCTACAGTCTTATTTCTTCATCAAATGACTCCCATAACTGCTTTTCCACTCCTTTGCTTAAACTGGTGACAAGCTGTAATTCATTGCATTGTTTGTGTGCCCTTCTTTAGCATACTCACAGCAGTGGCTCTTTTCCAGCCAGAATTTACCAATTATTTTGAGATTTATGGAAGTGTTAAAGTACTCCTCCCAAGGCCACAAAGCTGCCCAGCCAAGTTGCGTGGAAGTCTGAGGCACAAGCTACCCATCATTCCCAAAGGCCAATCTTGGAGAAACATCTTGTCTCTTCCTGGGATAGGCATCTTATCTCTTCTTGAATTACAGATGCATCAGAACAATGTATGTCATCCTTACAGGACAAAAATACATCATCCTGCTCTTTTCAAAGAGATATCTGTGTTTTCTTTATCACTGGACCAAGGCTGATGAAGAAATTTCTACTTGATAGTACATTAAATAAATAATTCCCCCAAATAATGATGAACTGTTTATGGCAATACAATCAGTGCTGTCAATCATTAATTTTTCTCCTCTGCCTCCAATCTTCACACTCCCTTACAAAATCTTCCTCCGCAACATTCCCATTCTTAGAAAAGGCTTCTACCTTGATCCGTTCATGGAAGCTGCTCCCCAGTCGCTTCGTGTTCTTGGCAGGTTATTCAGTCTGCCTCTGATCCAGACTAAAACACTTCATCTACTGTCAGGATATTCCGGAAGGGTCTGGTGTTTCAGGCAAGCACTGCCAAACTTAACACAAACTCTCCAACCCTTTCAGTCAACCTTTCACAGGAGGGGGCTGAGCTCAAGAAAAACACATTGTTAACACTGACTAAAGTACAACGGGTTGCAACGCAGCATGAAACTTTGCACAGCACTAACTGGAGTGCACCAATGGGAAAACATTCTCCGTGTGTTTTCTTGTGCTTTAAGAGCATGCTGCCACCATATGTGTAAGAGCACAGTCTGTTCCTGAAGGCAGTTGTTCCTTAAATTTTTGTCCAAATTTACTCCACCACTCCTAGTACAGAATTAAAAGAAAATATCCATGCACAGAAAAGTGCACGGTAACTGATTTCTGCTTGCCTTCATAGAATCACGGAATGGTTTGGGTTGAAAAGGACCTTAAGATCATCCAGTTCCAAACCCCTGCCATGGGCAGGGACACCTCACACTGGACCATGTCACCCAAGGCTCTGCCCAACCTGGCCTTGAACACTGCCAGGGATGGGGCAGCCACAGCTTCTCTGGGCACCCTGTGCCAGCGCCTCAGCACCCTTACAGTAAAGAACTTCCTTAGATCTAACCTGAACTTCCCCTGTTTCAGTTTGAACCCATCACCCCTTGTCCTATCACTGCAGTCCCTGACGCAGAGCCCCTCTCCAGCATCCTTGTACCCCCCTTCAGACACTGGAGCTGCTCTGAGGTCTCCACGCAGCTTCTCTCCAGGCTGAACAGCCCCGGTGTTCTCAGGTTTTGCCTCTGTTTGCCCAGGTCCTGCAGAACATGGTGCATTGTGCTGACCTCAGCAACCCCACCAAGCCGCTGGAGCTGTACCGCCAATGGACCGACCGCATCATGGTGGAGTTCTTCCGCCAGGGAGACCAGGAGCGGGAGAAGGGGATGGAGATCAGCCCCATGTGCGACAAGCACACGGCCTCTGTGGAGAAGTCCCAGGTAGGGGCAGCGGCATGGGGGGGCCGGGGTGGGTTCCATAGGGCCAGGCTGGGGGGCTCAGCTTTGCCTTCTTTCAGGTGGGCTTCATCGACTTCATTGCCCACCCGCTGTGGGAGACGTGGGCCGACCTGGTGCACCCTGATGCTCAGGAGCTCCTGGACACGCTGGAGGACAACCGGGAATGGTACCACAGCATGATCCCGCGCAGCCCATCCCCCCCGCCCGCGGGGCATGGAGCATCCCCTGCCAGCACCGACAGGTTCCAGTTTGAGCTGACGCTGGAAGAGGAGGAGGAAGAGGAGGGTGAGCTGGACACGGAGCCAGAGGGTGCAGAGAGCCCCTTGGATGAGGACAACAGCGGCTCCAAGACACCAGCCACAGATGACTCGGGGTCGGCTGACATCAAGTGCCTGTCACCCGGCCCTGGGGACCGGGACTCACCCATCACCTGCCCCAGGGATGTGGACAACCGGCAGGCACTGGAGGGGACGATGCCAAAGGACAGCGGAGGCAGCGGGTGCTCGGAGCCAGGGCCTGAAGGGCTGTGCCTGGACACGGAAGGCAACGTCACATTCCTGTCCCTTGGCACGTAGCGGCACCGGCCATGGGTCCCCTTCACTGCCACAGGGATGTGGGACTGGGCACTGCCCCGGTGAGAGCATCAGCACCACGGGGACAGGGAGGGACCCAAAGTGTGTCCCCATGCGGGGGGTCCTGATGGGCACAAGGACGCTCCTCATCCTCTCCCAGTGCCTGTTCCCTGCTCCCACCCAGCCTGTGGGAGGGCTGGAAAGGCCCCTGTGCTCTTCAGACAGGGCTTGGGAACACTGTGCCCCAGCCCCATCCCGCCGTGGGGACGTGAAGCCTCACAGGGCTCTGGTGAAGAGGTCCTCCATGGGGCCAAAAGCATTGTGACATCTCTCTAGGTGGCCCCTGGCCCAACACAGCCCCATGGAGGGCTGGCGAGAGGGGTGAAGGGTACTGGTGATACTGGTGCCAGCATCCTCAGCGTGGCCGAGCCCCGGTGCCCGTGGTTTATTTATTTAGGGCCAGGTTCACTGTTTCAAGCCTTTTGTAGCTCACGTTTTCATACGAGCCCCCCCCGGGGGGGGCACTCACGTCAGAAGGACACGATCCTGCTCTGCCATCAGCACTCGAAACGCTGCCTTTGGACTTTGCACTTGGGGCCCCAGCGGGTGCTGTGACCCCCCCTCTGTGTCTCCACAGGGGCCGGGCCATCCCCTGAGGTTCCTTTTGGTCTTCCTTCACTTCCCAGAGATTAAACCCGGTTTGTTCCCCTCCAAACACGAGCCTTGGAAGTGCCAATGCCCAGCGTGGTTGGTGGCCCCGTTTCCTGCCAGGCACCGGGGGAGGGGGGGGGCCCTGCTCCGTGTTTGAACAAGAGCTTGCTCCTCCCTGCCAAACGCACCCGGTTAAGGTAAATATTGAACCGCCGGCTTGGCGCGGCGCTGAGCCCGGCCCCCCGCTCTTCCGCATCGCTCCCAACGGTGATTTAGAGCTGCAAACACGTCCCCACCCGTGGCACTGCCCCATCGGGGCCCCGGCTCCTGTGTGTTCCTCTCCCATCCCTGCTGGATCCCAGCGCTGGATGCCGCAGGACCCGGCGGGTGGAGCGGTGCCAGCCCCGTCTCGCAGGCGGGTGCTCGGCATCCCCCCCCATTGTGTCTCCGGATGAAGAGGAGCTGGCGCCTGCAGGTTGATGGGAACCAGGCTCCCAGAGCTCCATATCCAGCCCCGGGGGCAGGGATTGGGGCGGGAGCTGATGGAAAAACCCTTTTCACCCCTTGCTTGGCTGAGGGGCGGCATCATCCAGGCACCAAGGAGGGCGATGGAGCCCATGCCCGGGGGAGGTCCAGTGTGGCTGGATCCATCCGTGCCTCCCGGTTGTGCCATGATGCTGCGGAGGCTCAGAGCCATGTCCCTGCACCCAGTGGGCTCCATGCAGAGCCCGAGGGTGCCCGGCTCCATCCTTGCACAGGCTGTGGCATCCTTGACGCGTCCCTGCGGAGCAGCCATATGCTGCCTCCCCCTAATCCCCTCAGGCTAGGGCAGGACATGGCGTTCCTCGGCTCACGACCAGGTACCCCTGTGTGGGGACGGGATCAAGCTACAGGCCTGAAGGGGGGCTGTCGTGATAGAGCGTCATATCGTGACAGGGGAGGCTGTGAAAGCTCGCCTTCCCTTGAGCGGGGAATAGCTTGCACCCTCCCCAGCGGCAATGGGTCCGCCCTGCACCCCCGCTCAGGCAGCGGATGGTTCGCCCCGCTGCCCAGCGGAGGCGCCGCCGGACCGCACCACTGCGCGCTGCAAGGGGAGCCCGGCGG
>JANHGB010067724.1:0-36828 GCA_026283785.1 Coracopsis vasa
GGGAGAGACAGTGAATTCCCTTGACAAGAGCCACATCCTCATTCCCTGACATATGACTATTCCTATGAAATTAAAATAAGACAAAATCCATGTTGTTTATAAAAAATATTGCACCTCATCCAAAAAATTTACAAGTTTGATTCCAGGTTTCACCCTCATGTAAATTAGTTTGATCTAAAAATAAACTGGATGAGTCATAGAGATTTGGAAATCAAGGTTCACAGTGGAACCTGCCAGCTTTTCTGCAGTGTTTTTAATGAGAATTAACTGTTGTCAGCTGTGTGATCCATGCAGGTCTTGAATTACAAGCTGATTGTAGATGTGGCTATTGTAGCTATTTTGGAGGCATGAATAGTTGTGTGTAATTAGGGATCTGCAAGTAAGGGTAGATTTTGTGTTCATTGGAAGGACTTAGCAGGGATTCACGTAGTGTGACAAAATTTTGCTCATTAGGATAAGCAGCTTTTATTCTCTTTGTATAATTGTCTCTGCATGAAAAAAGCTAGAGTTCAATCCTGGTTGACTGTAGAAATGTACATGGCCATGTTGATGAGCACTGAGGTATTTACTTTTGTACTGTTGTAACAGATGGAGTCATGCACTTGTAAGAGAGAAACAACAACATACTTTCCTGATACAGAACAGTGAGCTAACAAAGTTCAGTGGTAATAATGACAATGGTTTAACAAGATTCAGTGTCAAGGTACACTTGATGACTTACAGAGGTCAGGGTCAGAAAAAACTGTCAGGAAGATCCTCATCTTTTGTCATGAGGTTCAGAAAGGACCTCCTTGCTTTCTAAACTCCTTGACTGGAGAGGAGTCTAGGTGCGGCTCTATCCACTTCTAGTGTCAGACTTGGTCAGCAGTTTATATCTGAAGGATTATGTGCACAATCAATCCTCTATATCACCTGTATATCCTTATCTTAGCTCAGATTTCAAAGTTTAGCATGCTGTTAATCACTTACTGAGAATCTGTTGCTGCAAGGAATCTCTCTGCCTCAAGGAGTAATCTTAAGAGGAGTCCCTGCTCAAAGGGACATCCTGTTGTGCAACCTGCTGCCATGCAAGAGAGCTCAACAGAGCCTGGGCTGTCCACTATTTATGAAGTAAGATGATTGACTAGTAGTCATGTTTGTATACCAGCAGGATGTCTAGGTCACCATTCCAGACAGCGCTTGGCTACCGTGTTGCCACCCGTCCCCCAAAGTCCAGAGTAAGCTGGTTGCAGCCATCACAAGCCCCACTGGTGGTTTTACAGGAATAAAGCAGGCATGCAGACATAGTGGGACCAAACGTGCAGCAGTTAGTTAGGCTGTACTTGCATATCTTTTTCCCTTGCCCCCCAAGCAGACAGCTGCCTTAGGCACCTTTCTATTCTGATTAAGCCTTGAGTCATTTCTGACTTCAGGGTACTGCATGCTGAGCATACTGATTGTCGTTAGCTTACTTCAGAGGCTACCAACTCCTTTAGATCTTTTTCTGTTGTGTCTACCTCTCTTGTGTAGAGAGCCAAAGGAAATTCCACTGGAAGAGTGAATTGCCTATAAGTTACAGATATATAACCTGCAATACTTTGATACATAACTTTTAAATAACTAAATTTTTATGGGAACTGTCCTACTTTTTATACTGACCTTGTTAGGAGTTTTTTCTAAAAGTTTTGTGCTGTATCCCTGGAAGTGCTGTCAGAATATAAAGTATTACTGTAATAATTATTTGTATGCCAGCAGAAAACCAAAGTTTAAGTGATCAGTGGTTCCTATGCCTATGAGACAATAAAGAATTACTGAACTGGGAAGCAATACCAGAGTAACCACAAAAAATCCAAAATATATGGAGGCTTTCTGGACTGGGCAAAAAACTGTCTACTTTTGTCTAGTCTGGACTGGGCAGCTGTCTAGTTTTGGCGATAGTCCTGTTGTGAGTGGGAGATTAAGCAACAAGATTCGCAGAAGTCCATTCCAATTCAACATTTCTTCCACTCTATTATGTTTTTTTACAGGGCTCCTAGTGGGTTTTTCTACTTTTTTCTGAAGCACTAGTAAGAACACCAAAACCTCATTAATTTCTAGGAAAGGAAATAGGAAAGACTTAATAAATATGTTAAATATGATATGATAGGAAGAAGAATTCAAGACCTGTGAGGAAAAATAAAAAAGAAGACAGACTTGTGTTTAAGGATGAGCAGGATGGCATGCCTTTGAAGAGGCCTAATTGGAATGAAAGTAGGTTGGATTCAGTCCTAAACAGGTGCCTAAACTCAGGTGGACCAGTAAAAGAGTTGTTAAAAGCTTTACAGTTTGGATCATTCTTGCAGTAATAAAGATGGTCACAAAGGAAAAGGTGTCAAGATAGAGGTTTATGTATTTAAACAGCAGCAGAGAGAAGGAGACTTTTGTAGACCCAGGCAGTTTGTTTAAATGCTAGGCAAGATTCCAGCCCTTGTATCTCAAGGAAATGAGGGTTATATGCTTGCCTTCTTGCAAATACAAGCTTTCTGAAATTCACTGGCCAAGTTACCTTTGCAGGTGAATAGTGGATGCTAAATAGATTAAATCAATAAGTAGCACTATTCTTAGGAAGTACCAATTACTGAACTGAGCTCCTCCATTCTCACTATGTCGAGAAAATTGAAGAAAAAGCGTGAGACTGAAATTTTACCTTTGGGGGTGTTCCTGAATATGGTCTAAACTGAGACTGAGCTTGTTCTTGATCATGAACAATGACATGTCTGAATTTGAACAGACCTGGGCTTGACTGACAGTATAAACTTAACTTACAGAATGGCTGGAAGCTTTTAAATACCACTTATTATTGTCTGTAATCAAACTGCACCATCTCACCCTTAATGAGGTTATGGCAGGAGAATGAGATAGGCTTGTGTAAATGTATCAGGGGAAAATCAGTACCACTATAAAGTAGGTCCATTAATAAATGAGATGGAGAATTAAATTACTAATGACTTTGAAATGGCTGAGATAAAGAAATTCTGTGCCAAAGCTGCCTTTAACAGGAGAAATAGTTAGGTCAATTAGGAATGCTGAAAAAATCCCCACAAAACTGTGAACTCACTGTAAAAGAACAGCTAAGGAAACAAATTTTTAATGATGACTGTTGCCACCCAATAAAATGGTATACTCTAGTGCATATGGAGTACTAAAATACTTCTTGTCCTCTGCACTGGTTAATACTGGGACTATAATTCCAAACCCAACTTAAACTGTTAATTCTTTCAAAGGAAATCACTCAACCCTACCTTGGCCTCTAGATAGCCTCACTCACTCATGCTTTTCCTCTTGCCCTGTCCCTCCTCACTGTTTTGACAGAAGTGTTTGCACTGTCTTACAGCTAACTGGATTTTTGTGTGTTTCCACAAGGGCAAATCACTTCTGTGGAATAATGAGATTTATTAGCCTAAGCAGAGGTAACTCGGTGGTATTACTTCCATTAAACAAACTAATTTGTCAGCTCAGGTGTGTCTTCATGACACAGCATTCATTGTGCTGTTTAGATTTACTCTAATTAGATGTTAAACTGCAGACTTCTCCATGGCTCGGGAGCTAGCACTAACTGCCATCTTTGATCTTACCAGGTTTTCTTCTAGGTGTTTGCTCCATGTCATGTCTTTCATTCTCTCATTTTCTACTCGGATCATTAAGTCCTACCTGAGTGATCTTCCCAGTCGCACTCTCCTACCTTTCATATGCCACTTTTAACTCTCTTCTTTTTGAGGAAAGTGGTACATCAGGAAGGCTCATTTGGAAATGGAGTGGCCATCTTTTTCATCATATTTTTCATACTAATAAAAATACAAAGTGCATTAGACTAATGTGATCTTGAAACAATCACCCTGAGAGATGTGAAATGTCTGCCTTTACTATCAGTTTCCTGTTGAAATATCAAGGTGTTTAGTGCTTTTAAGGGTCAGTAATTTCACAGAATCATTTTGTTGATAGGTTATTTTGTAATCTTCAGGTTTTGATGCTGAAAGACCAAACTATTATCTATTCAAATGCAAATGCTTTCAAGCTGTTTTTCTGGTAATTATATTAGTTCTGTTGTTTGTTGTAAACAAAATAAGCTGAATGATGAAAACCAGAAATGTTAAGGCCAACACAGACAATGATACTTCTCTACAGTAGAACCAGAAATGGAACAAACAGAAACTTTATTGCATTATTTATCAGTATGTTGAACTCAAGGTTTTTAATTTACAAGAATCTTTCACACTATTCTAATTCTGCCACAGTGATGTTCCAGTGAAAGCAGGGCATCATGAATCAGAAGCAGAGAGCGATCTTTGTTAGAAGATATGCAAAGAAACCAAAAACCAGCTATGGGGAGACTCATTTTTCTGCCTCCCAGAACATTAATTTTGTTTCTAAGACACTTTCTGAGCGATATTCATTAGCCATTCCTCATCTGGCATTCCTATTTCATTTCAGCTCCCCCAGAAGCACTGTTATTTCACACCAAGAAATAGTTGCTGGTTAGAGAGGGAAAGATGACAGACTGCAACATTGCCAAGGTGTTGGCAGAGGATGCCAGATGGTGAGGAGTCCTTTCCTTGGAAACTCAGTGATGGATAAAAGGACAAACACCGTATCAAATACTGAGAATTTTATGGAACCAGGATGGGAAAATGAATGATTTTCCACCTGATTTAGAAATAATAGTGTGATGCTCAGCATATGAATTTCAGTAACTTCTTGTGAATTCAAAGCTCTTGTGCACTGCATTTGTTGAATATTCAGACAACCTATAAAAAATGACTTGAATATCCCAAATCAAGAGCAGCACCTAGATATGTCATTAATAAAACATTTTGCATCTGATGCAAGGTCTAATGAAATCTAACAAATGATAGAGAATGATCAGTAAAAGGTCAGACAGAAACTTGGAAAATGTTAAACACATTATTTTTGCTTCTCATTTGCATTAAGAGTTCTGTGAATTTACATTCCTCTTTACAATTGCTTTACATTAAAGTGATGATGTAAAGAAGCCTTATTATAAATGAAAAAAATGGCATATATTCTATATCTTACTGTTGAAAACATTGCTAATATAATGATGCCAGGGAAGGCAGTCTAAGGAAAATGATAATTAGTTCTTTACTGGATATGACAGAAATCTAAGAAACATGTGGGTTTATGAAAATGAGGTTCCTGAATTTGACTGGAGCACTTTGATATTCTTCTTGGAAAAGTGAAGATGAGTAAAATATTCCTAGGAAAAATCCCGAAATACCTGAACTCAGGTCAGCACTGAAATATGTAATCCATATCTGACTCTTCAGTCAAATTTACCTTGTCAGAAGAATCATATTGTATCATATGCCTCACCTTAATCATATTATGCTATGTTTTGGACCTATGGAAATACTGTGTTCAATGAAGCAGGAGTAAATCATGTTAAAACACAGTGAAAGCACTGCTTGCAAAGTCTTGAAGTTAATTTCATCCTGCAACTCCCATTCTGAAGGAAGATTGCTGTGAACAGCAAAGGAACATTCAGAAGTTTTCTTTCCCTTTCTATATGTACTAACATATTTGGCAGAAACTTCAATTACATGTATGTTGTTGAAAATTCATGATTTTTTTCCTTTAGCAGCTTTGATAGCAAGGAGAGTAAAAAAAAATTGTCAGAATGAAAATGAATTTTAATTTTATGTTTAGTTAGTCTTCAAATATGAGTGGTAGGAATACCACTCACACAACTCAGATGTACTCATCCACATTCATGCTAATGATGTGTATTAATAATAATTAATAATGTGTATTGGAGACCTAATGTGGTAAAGATATACTAACATCGCAAATGCTTTTTTGTTGAAATGTGAGAAGAAATTCATGTAAATTCATTTATTTATGTTCGTATCTATTCAGCCATAGGAAAGAATTCCTTGCTAAAATTCCTTTTTTTTTTTTTTTTATTGTTCACATATTGCACAACTACTGAAGTGAAAAGTACAGGATTTTTTCCTAAAGTCAATTTTTCCTCAGATAACAAATTCAAGTTTTATACTCTTACACACTGAATGATAAAAAGGTAAACTCTGTGAATCTCTGTGGTGTAATTGTACAAATAATTTTTGAAATTAGAGATTCCAATATTAATTTTACTATCTAGCATTTTTATTGTCATAATGTCCTGCACATGATACTGGCCTATCATAAACCACAATCCAGAACTGAATTAATACTTCCACTTTGTTTTTACTAGTTTTACTATTTTGCATACATATTTGAAAAGTCTTACTGTTTTCAGCTCAGTTTCGCTTGAATTCCTGCTCATTCACACCATGTACCATTGCAAGCTTGACTTTTGAAATCCATCCAGTAGTGATTTAAAACTGAATTTAGAAAGCCTGTAATTGATTGCAATCATAAAGTGCAGATGTGTACAGGAAACAAAGAAACAAACAAAAAATTGTCTTACAAAAAGGTGATTTAAAATCTAATCTAGAGCTGGAACCATTATTGTTATAATAAAATTTCTTTAATAGAAAACAATACAAACATTTCCTTGTAATTCAGATGCATTAATATTGTGACCCAAAATATGAAATAATATTAAGTATCATACAGAGGGGATAGAGTGTACAGCTTGAGGCACCTAGGTATGGCTGTCCACATGCAAATATCTGTATATGCCAGTCCTGTGCATGTTGTGTGCTGCCAGGTATTGCAGGTAGTACAAGGTGATTTTAGGCATCTGAAGTTCAACTGAACATTTCTATAGATTTTTCTGTATTGAAGTATTTGTTACTATAGCATTACTTTTAATGTCTTTATCTGTGAAATAAAGCCAAGATCTCTCGTCCTTTGAAATGAATTTTAGCTGTATCTGAAAGTTAACTCTAAATTAATACATACTAAGTGTCTCTGGCTCCCTTCAGCCTATTCATTATGTTTCCTAGGAGTCTGTACATTCTGCTGGTCTAGTTTACCCCAAGGGAATTGTAGGTCTCCTTAATGATGCTCTCTGTAAGGAGTAAAGCTGAAGGAAGCAGCAGTTATACATAGTTTCTTATGGCATGTCCTCAGACATCATAATTTTGGGTAAGCTTGGCATTCCTCAACTATCCTTTGTTTACATTTGGTCAGACTTCATGTTTTGTCCTCTTTTGTCCACAGGCAGGTCAGATGTGGTAGACATGTGTCTATACTGGTAAACTATGATGTCCAAAGGGCAGGCTCTGACACAGGATCCGGATTTGGTCTGTGTGTGTTTGCACACTCCACAAGTCAGTTTTGGTCTGTTTCAACTAGCCTTCTCCAAATTAAATTATATTTAAAGGAAAGTGGCCCTAAGTAGTGTAAATATGCCAGTTGGTATCAGTTGGTTTGAAGCCAAGGGTTAGTTCATGGCCCTCTTTGATAGTGTAGCACATAACTAGTAATTCTGACCTTTTTTAAAATGCTCTCTTTTTTCCCCTAGACAGTCCTTCTGAGCTTTGCTACAATTCATAATAGCAAATCCTTTCTACACAATGCAGCTGTGTGAGTAACATTTTTGGTGACAGTGACACTAGTACAGCATCTACAGTCTACCACATCATGAAATGAAATGTGGTTCACAGATATCAGCTCTGACAACGACTGGAAAGCCACAGCACAGTGGTATGAAGACTATGTCCTGAGATTTGGGTGCAGTGTGAATTTACGTACACGCGTATGTAATTGAATCTGAAGCAGTTTGTTTGTGTCCAGCTGGGGTGCGTCTCCTCTGTGTTACCTTAATGATGCAGTGTATGCTCTTCAGTGATGTGGGCACAGCCTCATTTTTCAATTTCTAATGTAATTTAAGCACATGGTTACATTAATGGCAGAGTCTAGCTCCATAGTCCTAATCTGTATTCCCCTGGGTTTGGAGATAAGGTAGGTGGAATCAATGTAGATTAATCTTCAGTTGCTGAAGTGCACATGGCTTAAAACAGTGTATATAAATAACTGCCTCTGGTGGAGAAAGAAGCTCTTATAATTGCTATTTTGTCTGACCCATTGAACAGCAACCATAAACTTCTGTGTCATTGTGGCACTTAAAATGTTCACCCTGACGCCTGTTCAAGGGGGGATGGCACCTTTCTCTGTT
The DNA here is from genome assembly GCA_026283785.1 of Coracopsis vasa. NCBI lineage: Eukaryota > Metazoa > Chordata > Aves > Psittaciformes > Psittacidae > Coracopsis > Coracopsis vasa. The sequence continues at coordinate 8,102 of JANHGB010067724.1, forward strand.
GAACTCATCGATGCAGGGAATGGTTACTTGAAAAATTTATAAAATAGTATTTCATATATTTAAGACCTCTGCAGGCCCAGATTTAATTTAGTTTTGTTTGGAACCCAAGACAATTAACTCTGGAATCAATCTATTTTAGAGACAATGTTTTCAGCTGCAGGCAGCTTTTTCTGTTTCACATACAATAGCTGTAGTTAATTATCCAGTCAAAAATAATTCTATTTAGTCTGGGGAAAAAAAAATCTTGTTTTAATTTTCAAGCTTTAAATCAGAAGACACTGGAACTTAATCAGTGATTGTCTAATGAAAAATAAAGGAATGTCCTTAGAAAATAGATTTAACTTCTGTGTTTAGGGCTAGAATTTAGGTTTAAGCTTGCCTGAAGAGAAAGGCAAATTGTATATTTAGTAGCTACAAAGAAAGTTATATGAGACTAGTCTGGGAAAGGTCATGCATTACAAAAGAGCATACTTGACACGAAAACACCTTGAGACATTTTAGTCGGAAAAGCAGACACAAAAGGACACCACTCTGTTTCATTACAAATGTTTTACAGTTAAAATATACAGGAAACATTAAAATCACCTGTTTGTTTGTTTGTTTTTAATTCTAAAGGAAATTCACTGCTAATTGTAAAATATCTAGCAACACTGGACCTCTAACAAAAGGATTGAAACTGTTAGACAACAGAATAAAACTACACTATAGTAGATGAGTTGAAAAGAAGCTTTTTCTTTCTAATCTAATCTGCACGTGATCTGCCTGATATAATCTTCTTCGAATTCCTTATTTTAGAAGGAAAAAGGTACAGTAATATTTCAGGCCAAACCCAGTGATTTAATTTGTGTCCCTAAAGCTGTTCTCCTGGTTATGCCTAAGGTGACCTGCAGGCAAATGCTTCTAGTGTGTTTTGCTCTCTGTAGAGAAACTCATCCTTCAGATATGGACCTGATTCATTTTAATGCAGCTTCCCATCTACAGGACCAAGTCTAACAATGGTTCTCAATAAGCATTTTGTCTATATATTTCACTGCATCTCATGGAAGAGGATTGTAACTCTTTCTTAAGAAGATTATACATAATCACTAAGAGACTGAAATTCATGGTCATAACCTATATTTAATGATGGAAATTAGCTCATCAGGTTCTAGGAATTATATTTTCTAGGATAACCTTGAAAAGGCTGGGAAAAGTTGACCAAAAGAGCGATGTGATTAATAGATCTATTTGTTAGAAACAAAAATATTTGAAAAAAAAATGGTGTTTCTTGTTACTTTTTAACTACATTGATTCTGGGATGTAATAAAAGTGTGTGCTTTTATAAGGGAGCACACATTAGCCAGGTGGCAATAGAACCCAAATTTCTGCTTATATTTATACTTATTGGGAAAAAACCTTACAAGAGGATTTACCTAAGGTAAAATAGTATTTTTGCAATACTAGAAAAGTGAGCATCACTGGGTATTTGCTCTCCTTTAGACCTCCAAGTTAGACTGTCAGAAGATATTTTCACTTGCATACCCGACATTTCAGAGTGTGTTCTTTTTCTTTTAGTTATTTGTATGTATCAGTGCTAATTAGAATTGCTCCAGTTTATTATATTACCTTGGTTATTTTATGCACTTTTTAGATTAATAAATCTCAAAACCTACCTGCAGATAGAAATATTAGTCCATAATTTTGATTAGTATTGAATTGTTTGAATAAAATGAAATTGCCCATTTGACTTAAAGAAAATAAAAATTACAGATATATGCTAGGTAGCTTTTGAAAGAAATTTTGAATATATATATCTGCTGTGCATATACTCATATATAAATTAAGAGGATTATATGTTCTGTATTTTTTTTTTGAATACAGAGCTATTGACCAAAGGGTTAAGAATAGCTCAAAGCACAAAGTGTTACAGTTTACTGTGTCAATGATCTGTGGATTAAAGACTCCCCAAGTACATGTTCATAAAACAAAGCAAATTACTTCCATGGAACCAGACTAGACTGGTAGATTGAAGATCACTTGGAATACTTACAGTGGCAGTGGAGCAAATATAATGGGTTTGGTATTGCTGAAGTATTAACAATTACAGTTTTTATTTTCTGTTTATTCAAGAAAATAGCAAATTAAATTGAAGGTAGTGTAAAGACTCTCTCAGCTTGGGTGAAAGTATTGAGGTGACATGGAATATTAGAGTCAAGTCAAAATCACATTCAGTCTAGTTACTGCAGGTATAAAAAGACTGGAGAGAATGGGAAAGCATTTCAGGTGTGTTGGAATTTCTTTGCCTACATTACCAAACAGTAAGTAGTTCAGACCAGTTGGAAAAAAGAATGACATTCAGAGGCATTACTTACTTAGCATGAGGAGAAAGAGTCATCTTCACCTGTGAAAGGCTTTTTTTCTCCTTTTTATAGTGTAAACCCCCTAGGCACTTCCCCAACATGAACACAGAGCAGAAATGAAGGCAAACAGCAGCAGAAGCTTGAGAAAGAACCATGGGTAGATATAACCTCCACAGTACACAAGGAAGAATAGGCACAGAGACAAAAGGATAGATCAAACTTTCACTCAGTGAAGAAGAAAAAGCCATTTTTGCATACAGAAAGAAATGATGAATAATATTATATACCAGTGAAATTGATAATCATGACTGGTCTGTTGGAAATAGAAGCTGGTTTAATCTATGTCAAAATGCAGGGGGAGTTTCTTCCAGTTAATTATTTTATGTGGAAGTTACACTGACATATTTCAAAACCTAAAGGTCCTTCACTTACAGTTAGATGTACATCCTACAGCAAATCATATCATTACATTTTTGTTTGTCTGTTTACTGGTAAGCATAGCCACAGAATGAACATGTCGGCTATTATACATTATATTGTAAAAACCCCCAAACATTTACATTTGCTATCTTTGCCGTTTACCGTCCACTCTGTGGACCCATATACCAAACAGTTAAGCTTTTCATAGAAAAACAGACCACAAACCATATAACATTAAAAGTATGGATACAGAAGTTTTAGATTTAAGGGAACAACTCACATAACATTAGATTGGGCAGCAGCAATCTATTTTAAAACTTGTTACTCTGAACTTTTTTAATCTATGTAACTACAAGCATCTATTTCTGTCCTATTGATGTTAGAAATGCGTACATGCACCTGTGTTTGCATGACCTAAGACCTTGTATTCATTGCAGTGATGGAGCATGTCCAACGGAAAATCTTTTTTGATAGTCACAGAAACAGACTAAACCATATGTATAAAGGAGTATGTTATAAAGGGAAGTTCCTTGAGCACTGACTTTTTCACTGAGTACAATAAGCATCACTAATTTATGTAGAAGCGCAGTACATGAAGGGTATTAGGAACAAAAGTTATTATCTAATATAATACTTTGTACTATAGACATAGACTGATAGAGTTTGCAGTGATTTCTTATAAATATGGAAGTCTATTTGAGAGTTCTAAATGTTTTGAAGTGATTTGATGCTCTATGAGAAACAAAGAAATCAAAAGACATGATTTATTTTTGCTTCAGGCTTATTAAGGAAAATGAGAATATAACTTTCGTAATTTGTGAATATTAGCTTGCATGGTCAATCAAAGGGAAAGAAAGCCGAGGCTTTGTAAAACACAGTCCATCTGTCTTCTTCACAGAGATAATTAAGTATAGTACAACCTGTGGCAAAATGACAAAGGCATAGATATTTAGCATGGGCATATTAAGGAAATCTGATTTATAAGTTAGTAGTTGGCTAATAATTCTTTTTCATGGAGCATTCAGATAATTTTTTCTTTTCAGTTGAAATCTATTGCCCAAGGCTATGTTATTGAATGGAAGGTAGAATTCATGCCTACAATTGAACTTCTACTAAAATCTTTCATTGTTTAAAAAACCACCCCATTAAATAGCTTTTCATAATTTAACAAGGTAATTAAAAAAGGAGGATTTTTATTAATTAATAATATGAAGTATTTCTAAAAATTGACATTGAGAAACCCTTTCAGAATGGAGAAAACCTGATAAAGCAGATATATGTATCTATGTATTTGACTTTTGTGGTCACTCTAAAAGACACTAAGACTTGTCCTAAACATATTATCTGAAATACTGCTGAATTTTTGAATATGTTAAAAGTTTTGGAACGTTGTTCTGTTTTGTTTTTGTTTTTTGTTTGTTTCTTTTAAATAAATATTTCATGTTTAGCAGGTTGATTTGCAATGACCTTGTGAGATCATGAAGGTACGATCTTGTTGATCCTGGGGTACTGGGTGCTTCAGTCCAGCCTGCTTCACAAATTAAATTTATTTGATCAAATTGTCCTCTGTGGAATTTCTGAAGAGGAAATTCAGGTGCTCACACTGTTTTCTATGTAGTGAAATTTCAAGTGCTCTACATAGCTCTCCTGCCTTCACTGTAAGGAACACAAGGCCTTCCTGGGACCCTGTGAGAAGGTTATCACTGTTCTGTGGAAGTCCTGCTAAATTCTGCTGTAAATAAGTTGGGTCCTGTTTTTTTCTGGTATCACTTCTGCTTGTGAGCTTTTAACTCTGTGTGTGTTTTTAGAAGTTACTATCGCATATTAAAAATATATGTAGACCGGCTGAAAATCCCAGGTAATCCCTGAGATGACCAGTAAATAGTTCAATTGGAGGTGAATGTGTGAAAAACAGACAGTAAGGTAACAAAAGCAGAATTTTGGATCTACAGAAACTGACTACACTAAATGTGTTTAAGTCTTTAATGCATGAATCATCATAATGCATAAAGGGTAAAGGAAAGGCAATTAAAATAGAAAAGTTGGGTATATGCTCAGTCAGTATTTACAGTCAATTAGTTTTTCTCAGTGTGACAGCAGTATCCTTCGAAAGCATTTGATTTGCTACTTAAAGATTAAAATCACAAAGAGAAAGCATTACAAGGTGACTTGGGTGATTGACCTTCATTAATCATTGATGAAATTTTTTGTGCTGCATTTCTAGGCATTGGTTAGTGACTTTCATTTTCCTGCAGAGGTCTGTTGGCTTTGCCACCTGATTTTCATATACATTGCATTCCCATTCATCTCTTTTGATTAATTTCTTCATACTATGTAAGTCTTAGATTGTATTATATAAAATAATAGATCATACAGATGTTGCAATTTTTAAAAATCTTTTATTTTTCTCTTTAGCATCTAATAGATTGGAGCCACATCTCTGGGTTTCATAATCTTATTTATAACGAATGTTTTGTTGTGCTTGGAAATAAATAATTTGTTGCTTCCAATGGAAATAAACCAAAATAAAACCCCACAGCACCCCTAACTACATCCCTTGGAAGCTCTGAAAAAACTTAAACTTGGTTGTCTCTGGCTTTTAGAAGCAAGGTGAAGTTTATGCAGTTGAAACATACAAGTATTTCATTTGTGTTCTCCTGGAAATAACACAGATAATCAGCACTTCCTCTGTGGATGTAGAGCTATACAGAATTAACTTTTTAACTGCTTTTCAGACTGATGTCAGCTTTTGCAGCTCTGTGTAGATGCTAAAAGCAGCCAAAATACAAAAAGGTAATAAATTTACTCACATTTCTGCAGTACTACAAATCACAAGCTTATCACATACATGATGATGGTGTGCACTTGTGTTCTCTCATCATGTACTGCTGTATGTGACTGAGCTCTTCATTACTTCTGTAAATTAATGGACTCTTATCTATTACTAATAGACTCTTGACTATTCAGAAAATACATGTGACTGTTGAAGATCTGAAAGGCTCTCCTGATGAGACTAGTGATTCTTCTAGAAAAATATCCTGGCTCTGAGGGTAGCACCACCTCACTGATTCAGATGAAGGTATAAAATCACACTTAGTGACAACTATGGAATATTTTTTCTGCAAGGAAAAGTACTTTGCACTATTAGTGTCTAATCTGTGGGATTTAGTACCTACTATATAGTTTTGAGATGGAAATCTGGCTGGTAAGCTTTTGTGGGTTCTGCAGCTGCTACACTCATATCATGTTTAATTTATAGGGCAATGCTCATCCATTTTAGGTATCTTCTATTTCAGTGGTAGTTGAGGAGACACACAGTGCAATTCTTTTCTGGAAGCCGTTACAGAGTCCTGCTAAATCTACAGTTTTCTCAAGAATACCTTGCTCAAGGTTTAAGAAGATTACTGCATGGGGAGGAGATCACTAGCTCCCATGGAGCATACTAGCTGAAGAGTTAATCACACAGCATGCTAAAGGGTTAGCACACTCAGGCCAAATAATCTCTGTCTTTTAAAATAAGATGTATCATCACTGACTTATTAAAATTTTGTCTATTCCCCTGAATAGCCTTTTATTGACTTGGACAATCCTTTGTACTTTCCCAGCATGAAGTTATAATAAAAGGTTGAGTCTTGTAGATGTCTAAAATGTCCTTGAAATGGAAAGTTAAAATAGCTCAAGTTGCATTTTAAAAGTGAATATATATCACTCAACACACAAAAATGAACTGACTTTGTATTCATTAGATGATCTGTGAAATAATCTTCAATTAAATGGACAATAGATTTTTAGTTCCTGCAAAGATACAACTTTAATCTCACATGGATTTTTTTCCCTTCCTTTTTTCCATATGTCAAAATTGTGTTCAGTATTCACTCTTTCGGGAACTGTTGTTAAGATAAGAAGTAGAATTGAAAAGTAGCCCTAACAGAGGTCTCAGAAGCAGCATGATCACTCACACAGTTTTACATCTGTTTTGGCACTCTCAGAAGCAAGGCAAGATTTAGTTGAGCAGATAGTCTAACATAATCCCATAGATATAATATTTTCCATTTATGGCAATTTATGTATTTAGGACATGACCTAATGAACCTTCACAACGGGGGAATAAGGGTGGAAGCACTTATGGCTTTACTTGCCTCAAAATTTTTGAGTTCAAGAAAGATTACCTAAATTTCAGCCTCTACATGTACTGACTGTAATGTTTATTTGAACTACAGAAATGCCAGTGGGCTCAGCCATGAATAACATCTTCTTGTCAGATACTGTGTAAATACAAAAGAGGCCTTTATCTCAAAAAATTTGCACAATAGGAAGGCATTGATGGATTCTACAGCCAGGTACTGTGAGGTGCAGCGGGAAACAGAGCACCATCAACAAAGGCAGATCAGAGCTTGAGGGCATCAGACACATTTAAAACTCATTAAAATGTGAAATGACTGTCTCATGGGGCAAGATGCAAATGATTTTGTGACAAGGGACATTATACCACAAAGTGCTGGTTTTGGCTGGGATAGAGTTAATTTTCTTCATAGTAGCTGGTTTGGAGCTATGTTTTGGATTTCTGCTGAAAAGAGTGTTGATAATAGAGATGTTTTAACTATTGCTGATCAGTGCTTACACAGAGCCAAGGTCTTTTCTGCCTCTCACACCACACCATCAGCAAGTAGGCTGGGGGTGCACAAGAAGCTGGGAGGGGACACAGCTGGGACAGCTGACTCCAACTGACCAAAGGGATATCCCATACCATATGATGTCCTGCTCTGCATAGAAAGCTGGTGAAAGAAGAAGGAAGGGGTGACATTTGGAGTGACGATGGATGTTTGTCTTCCCAAGTAACCATTACATATGACAGAGCCCTGCTCTCCTGGAGATGGCTGAACACCTGGCTGCTAATGGGAAGTGGTGAATGAATTCCTTGGTTTGCTTTGCTTGTGTGCAAAGCTTTTGTTTTACCTATTAAGCTGTCTTTATCTTAACCCATGAGTTTTATCACTTTTACTCTTCTGATTCTCTCCCCCGTTCTGCCGGGGGAAGTGAGTGAGTGGCTGCTTGGGACTTAGTTACTGGCTGAGGTTCAACCGTGACAGAAGGGTAGAACAGAAGCCAAAGGATGTTTGTTTTGGAAAAGGGATAGTGGAGCTATTGTTTTTTCCTAAGAGAAGTGAAGTGGAAGATTTATTGGAGAAATAGTGGAAAAATCAGGGAGTATAGCTTTTGCACAAGAAACATGACCCAAATTCAAGCCATGCCTTCCAGGACATTTTAGACTGAAATATATCAGTGAATGTAGCCTATGCTTTCCTATAAAAAGATGCTATGGAAACTTTTCCTGCTCCTCAACTTCCCTAGGCTTCTTCCCAAAGTGCTCCCTGTGCTTTCTGGCAGTGGAGAGAGAAAGAGACCCCCTGGGAGCCCTAGTTGCTCAGTCATTATCCCCTATTACTAGACCAGAATGAATAGTGAACATTAATGATACTTATATTCACATCTTGTCCCTAAGCTTATTAGCAGGACTTTGTGTACTCAGCATTTCCCTCTATCTTCATTCCGTAGTTGCTGAAGAATCATCAGTGCATTAGCACGAGTAATGGCAGTGTGGAGTGGAACGGGAACTCAGTTTCCATTAGAAAATATCAATCCTATATTTCTTATATTGCTTCATTCTCCGCTAGTAGCCATAATCTTCTCATGTGTTTCTTCTCCAACATAGTATTTGCCCAAGAACTTGCACTGAAACAGTGACTGAAAATAAACCTCTCACCTTAATACTATGCTTTTACTCAGTGTAACAGTTTAAAGGCATTGTCTGCACAGTGTGTGAATTTCATTTTTGAGAGTATGTGTTCTGTTTCTGCCTGAAAAATTGCAAACTCTATTTTCACTACAAAAACAATCACTGCAGTAGTTTAGCCTGAACCTTAATTAAAATTTGTAAAGAGTTCTGATCCAGGGCTAACAGTAGTATTACTGGCTTAAAATGTATCACTCAAATGTGATTGCTCTGACACTAAGTCAACTCCACGGAGAAGAATTGTTTTGTCACCTTGGCAATAAAGTCATTTGGAAAGGATCAGGGAACATCTTGTAGGGCTGATTGGGGATTCACTAGGCAGAGCAACAAAAAAGTTATGAAAAGAAAAGCAAGTAAGTTGTTTGATCTGCTTTAGTCTTCTTAAGTGACTAATGATGAAGAAAAGCTCTATGTCCCAGGGACACAATGTAAAGCGTTGTTTATAATTTTCTTTTTATACCCCAAATGAAGAATCCTTTTCTTCACCCTGGGTTCAGTCTGTATTATGCTGACATTGGATTTTTCTCTCAGGAAAATAAAAATAACTGCACCAAGTATGTTTTTTTCTGTTGTTGTGGAGGTATTTTAAGTTTTCCTAAAACCCCCCAAATGTCATTTTTCTTCCTCTTTCTAACATCATCTCATCTTCATCTTTCTAACACCATCTCATCGTGGGCTCATTCATCTGCCTTTTAGTAAGCTTTACATGGCAATGCAAGAGTCTTGTGTAATTTTTAATCAAGTGTTTCCAAACTATCAGACTCCTTCCCTTTCCTTCTGACATTTTCCTGAATGTTCTCAATCGCGTCCAAATCAATTTCCCACTGTTGAAACATGCTTGGCCATATGACATATATAATAACTCAGTCACTAATGCTGAGTCAACAGCACCTGATTTTCCTTTATGCTAATAACTGCTTTCCCCAGGCAAGCCATAGCCAAAACAAGAAGCAACCTTTGAGGAGAGTTAGGTCATGTTTTTAAAGGATTTTTTTTTTTTAAGTTTCCTTCAGTTTGTCTTAAATAGTTAGAAATTTCAGCATAGATCCTAAATCTTTTTTCATCTCAACCTTCACAAATTGCTTTCTATGAGATGCATGCTAACTGATCATGATAATAGTAAAGGAAATTTAAGCAGTTTCTGCAACAGAATACTGGAACTTCTCTTGAAGCATGCAAGATAATTATCCTGCATTACTTCTGGTTTGCATTTTCTAACTTACTTTGGGAATCACAATGAGAAGATACAAGCCCTAGAAGTGACTGTACACTTTAAGGGGAGCCTGGGGTATAGAATACCAGATGCTTTTTAATAAAGAAGTGCATAAAACCGCAGTTGCAAATGACACACAAGCCTTAGGCTCCATTTTGATATTCTTAGTGCTGTCATTTCATCCCAATTACAAGAGGACTTGTTCATCTTAATAGACTGATAAGATTTTCAGAAAACAAGTTAGGTAATACATTACCTGTGTTAGTACATTTAAGTGCAGTTACTTGCTTTCATTCAGGACAACTACAGAAACAAATTTAAACTCATGCCAAAAGCCTGGACTTAAAATACAATCATTATAATACCCTGAGCAATATCTTGCAGAACTATATTCATGAGCTATTGTACAAGGGAGGCCAGGGGGACAGCATGGAATTATGAACTGTGAACTATAGGATGAATTATCTGTCTTTGTCAGCTTTATGCCTTTTCAATTAGTTGATTAAATAAATCACTCAGAAGAGCTTGGATGCTGATGCATATTTTGTTCCTATTGGCAAGCTGGCAGTCGGAAATCCTTTTTTCATTCTGCAGTAATTACTTTTTTCCCCCTACTTCAGAAGATTTCAGCCTGTAGAGATATATCTTTTGTCTGAAAGTGTTGCCAAAAGTTAGGCAATGTTGAGCAACAGTTACTACATTTTATTTTGGGGTATCAAATATTTAACTTATATGCAGTATATCATATTTATTTATGTTGATATACTTCCTAATGAAGTCAGTGCTTGGAGCCCCAAGGACTTAACAGATAGCCAATAGACAAATTGCCAGAAGGAGCCCACTCTGCAAAATACACAGATTAAGTATTTGCATCACATTGTAAAACTTGTTTTAGGTGTCTAATGCCCTTTGAATTAAGGTAGGCACTTAAACAGTTTTGAGAACTAAGCCTTAATGTCTTTCTGGGAAACATGGCAGAATTCTCTGTATCTCAATCTCAAAGATAGATTCAGTACTCTAAAGGCAGGGCTAAGTGCTCCTACTGGAAAGAAGATTCTGCTCAGTTTCTGTTATGCGTGAATTTTTGGTGTCTGCTGCTTATGGGGTCCCTGTCTTGGTGCTTGTCAACAGACCTTCATATGCTGCTACTATGCAAGAGCTGCTTTGTTCCATTCAAACGAACCCACCAAAAATTGCAGAATTATGCTCACTGTTGCAAGAACTAATTCTTGATTCTAACCTGGAAGGCTGTCTTAATGCGTAGGGTTAGATAGCAAATACAAGGGTTGGTGTTTTCACTATTCTATTTGAAACTCTCAGGACTAGGCAGGGCTAGATCTTATCATTTTCTGGGCGTCTCCTTTCTACTTCCAAATAACTTAGCCTTAGTTCCTCAAGCCGTTGCTCCCCCAAATTTCATGAATGTTAGTTTCCAAGTTCTCTTTAGATTTGAACAAACCAAGATGTGATTTTTTGAGACAGCTTACTCCAAGGATCCCTTCCTATAGGTAATGCAAATGAAAGATACCAGGCATGGTGCCCTCTGATATCTATATTCCATATACTGTCCATAAGACTGCTCAGAAAACAATCTAAAGCACTGTCCTAAGTGCATGCCACATCTCATGCTGTATATCAGCAATTTTCCTCCTGCAAAAACACCTCTTTGGTGAGCTTCAGCACAGCTCTCCAATTATCAAGCATTTTGAATGGCAAAAGACATAATACAACAATAACTTTGGCCAAGATGACATAGGGACTAGGTAGAACTAGCAGGAAATCACAGCCAGGTATGTAATGTGAATGTGCCTAGTCCTCTACAGAGGGAGCCAACTTATTGTTCCTTCAGTTGGGGGCCAAGGATGATTCCCTGCAGTACATGTTTTTTGTAGTGTAAATGTTGCCACAGTGCTAAGAACCACTTAGCAATTTTAACTAACTCTTTCACATAAAACATGTAAATAGCTCCATGGAAATGAGCTCTCTCCCCCATAGGCTTAACTACCAGACTGAGAATCAGAACTTCCTTGTTCAACATATTTGGCTGTTTAATATCCATTATTTTTTATAAACAAAATGGACCATTTTTAATAAGAAACACCATCTTTTAATAGTTTCTAACTGTCTGATTAAAATATTTGCAAGAATATAGAGTGATATGGATCTGAATTATAGCTGAGCACTTTTATAAAAAGCAATACATCCAATATAAAGGAATTAAAAAAAAAAACCCAACCAAAAACCAAAACCAAACCATTTGTGAATGTAAGTGAAGACAGAAAAAAAACCATCAAAACTAAAAGGAAAAAATAGTTTCAAGATTAAATTGTTACAGCTTTTGAGATTTTACTTTTAAATAGCTATTTACTAAATGGGAAACCAACATTTAAAGAGTTATATAACAGGAAAATGAAATACAATTTTTTGGGTTGTTTCAAGCAAAACATTTTCTGCTGATCCACAATGAAATATTCAGGTCTTCTGATACATAGAGAAACATATTAGTGATTGTGAGATTATAGAGTTAAGTAGTGTACTTTTTTCTCTGGGTTTCCTTTAAAATAAGAGTGTTTCTTATTCATTACTTTGTAGAAAGTAGGTGAACTCATTTCTTCAGCAGTGCTGTCATACAGTGGAACCTGAGTCAATTAAAATGTCAGGCATATATTGAAAGGTATTTAAAATATCTAAGATCAATTACTTTGTGTGTGTACCCTTTTGGCCTTGGTTTAAGCTTCTACACTTTAAATTTTTAAATTTTAGGTCTACCTCTTCTTCTTAAAAACCATGGCCAGATACAACTCCATTCTGAACCTAGTTATACCCTGTAGGCTTATTAAGAACATGAATACTGGATATAGCAGATAAACAACTAATGGAGAACCCTCTTATTTGTTTACCAAGATCAATTCGGAGTACAAGATGGGTATGGCTTTGCTCAGCCATACTGCAGTGTGAGTTTCATATCTATAGACACATAATCGAGGTGCACAAAACTGTTGAGATTCTTCAAAAGTCTAATGATGGCCTGAGGACTCTTAACTTTTCTGTGTGGTAAATGGAGGGTTTCTTCACATGGAAGACTGGCTATCTACACTCAGAGTAACTCTGAACTGATAACCTCATGTGTCATTTCACTGGCACCAAGAGTGAGAAGTGTGATGATGTGTATGCACTTCAGTCTTTCCTTCCTACACAGCTGCAACTCTCGAAATTGCCCCCATGTTCTGCAATAGAGACATATTCCATTTCATATATCTGAGTTGTAGGAGGTGTATTGACTTTGAAACCAGGAGTGTGAGGTCTGTCAACACTGCAGTACCTGTTTAGTAAGCGACCATGATGTCTGTGTGTATTCAGTGACACATATATTATAATTGCCACAAGAGTATGCAGAACAGAAATGTATCTTCCTTATGGATTTTCAATTTCACAAATACATTGGAGAAAAGCCTAAAATTTCATCCAGACTGCCTGAGTTTCATTTACGAGTTTACAGCATGTGAAAACGAAAGAAAATTATTTCCTTCCAATCTTAAATAGTTTTTAATTTACTTTAAGAAATGTGAAGGAGCACACATGAGTTAAAACACTGTAAGAATGCTTTCCTTTGGCATCTCACTGACATAAAGTTGTGTCACATTTTAGGAAAAAAAAATCAGAAGAATTTTTACAAAATGTAAGAAATGCACTTTTTAAATGGCATCAAAATGTGGCAAGGTTTTCAAGGTTTTGCAAAGACAGTAAGGCAGTTTAATGGCACACAGAAAGCAGTTCCCTCCAAATCAAATATCTTTAAATAAATCACATATGCATGTATTGTAAAACTTGTTTATCTGTTAGGGTTTGTTTTGGGATTTTGTTTGGGGGGGTTTGTTTGGGTTTTGTTTGGTTGGAGATTTTTTTAATTTTTTCTTTGTATTCTTTGAAAGTGCTGAATTTGTAATCATTAGCTGTGTTGATGACAGTTGTTTAGGGAAGATATCTCAATACGTACTGAATTTGTTAGAGCTTGGACCTGTGTAATTAGCAGGAGTCAGATGTTAATTTGTTTATGAATGTAGAACAGGTACTTAGACATTACAATACAGGCATTTCAGTTCAAAATTAATTTACAGATTTTGTGTATTAAACCAAATGGAATTTTACATAAACAGGTAGAACTTAGGTTACTGTAAAATAAACCACCTGGAGACAGATTTTCAAATAAATCAACAGAAATTCGCAGTGTTTTTTAATGTAATGTTGGGGCACAACAAGTTTGCTGATAGTGACAATGTAAACTACCTCACGTCATTTGCCCTGACAGAGGTTTACCCGAGTAATAGAATAATAACTTGAACTTTGTAATTAATACAAAGAAAAAAAAAAGTCATTTGATTCCTAAAAGTGCTAAAAATAGAGTGGAGAGGTTGCACTCACCATTAATTCCAAGCCTTTTGCAGATAGTGAGTAAAGTAAAACAATATTTTCTTCTATGAAGATAAATTTGTTAAAGGATAATCTCCCCTAAATCCATGTGAGATCCAGAAACTAGAGAAGAGGTACCTCAGCTGTCTGGCATCCAAACAAATAAACTGATTTATATATTAGATGCAGGAAGATGAACTTGATCATTTATGAGTACTATGGGAACATCTAAGATTCAGAAGTCCTAGTTTAGTGTCTGCTTAGACAGGGAGGATATGGCACTAAAGTGAGTCTATCTGCGTGTATCTCTTGTTGGGAGTAGTTGTAAACTCCTTTTGTTAAAGATAGATTATTTTTCAAGAAAGAGTGCAAAATTTGTGGAGTTTGAAAGACACCAGAAAAGGCTGCAGTTGAGTGAACATGTTATTTGCCACAGAAAAGATCATCCTGAGCCTTGAACCTTGCAAATTCACTATATTAAATAGCCCCTATCTAAAAGGTAGAAATAATCTTGGGAGCAAGGAACTGGACAATGGTGCCTCACTCTCAACTAAATGCTGTACCCAAATAGCTGAAAAGTCTATTGTCCTTTCTTCCATCTTGTAAAGGTTAAAGTATGTTTCTTTTTTTTTTTCTTATAGCATTATGAATGTGTTTATCCTGATACATAATAGCTTGTAAAATTATTTAATTTTTAGTGAAGTACCTGCAAGCTCTGCTCTGAAAGAACTTATCTTTCAGTAGCACAAATCTTTGTTGTTTGGTTGCATGAAGTGAGTAATGCTAAGAAGCACTAGTCTTTTGATGAAGGAGCAAACCCATTTAATATTGCCATGCTTAGTCAATACCTGGTAAAATATTGAAGGAAAAACTGAACAACAGCAAATGGGATTTTCCAGAAATAATGTTCTAAAAACATCTGAAGCATATTCTTCAAAAACATATTACTGAAAACTGAAATAAAAGGTATAAAAGTTGCATGAAGCTTTTTCTTTGTACCCACACATTTTTGTCACACACAGGTATACGCACACACATACACACATAATAACTTCTATTATTTTCTCAGTAAGGCTTATAAATTTCATTTGTTTGGACCTAAGGGACACACCTGATTGCTTACTAAAGATAGCTTTTGATTTTCTTTCTTTTCAGAAAAATAATGAAGAGCTGAAATTACATAAAAATAGTTTTTTTGTTGTTGTTGTTTTTATTCAGTGCTTTGCCACATTTTTCCTTTTGCCAGCTTCTACTATATTTGTACAAGTTTATAACAATTGTTGTGTTGGGTTCACCTAGCCGTAAAGCGTACATCTGACAGTGACTGATTGTTATTTAGGAAAAGAGTACAATAATAAGGCAGTTTTATAGCTTCTGGCAATCTGTTGTTCAGGCACTTCCTCAGCTGAAATTTACGCCCATTTTTTTTCCTTCAGAATTATTCTAAGCACTTGAAAGTTTCACTTAAACTTTTAGTATCTGCAGATTTTGTGTCAGGAGTTCCACAATTTAACTTTATGTCATGTAGGAAGCATTACATTTTGTTGATCTTAAAGTTTCTGCCTGGAATTTCAGCAGCATGTGCTCTGCTCTTCATATGATGAAACCCAGTAAGTATTAGCTGCTTCTTCACCTTTATTCTATCACTGTTGAATGTGTAACTTCAGGGTATTTGAACCTCACTAATATTTCTGTGTACAGAAGCTGTTCAATTCCTTTGATCTTCCTTGATGCACTTCTTGATACCTTTTCTTAATCTAATCTACATTGCTTGCTGTGGGGCAGCAGGAGGAATGCACATCTTATTCACAAAACGAGTTCATCCTGGAATAATACACTGACATAATGTTGCTTTTTTCTCCATTTTTTGCTATTATATTAGCCTTTTTTCAAGGGGTAAGCATTAAGATGATGTTTTCATCAAAAAATTTTTAGTATGCCTGAGTGGGAGCGACTAATTTAAAACCGTTTATGTCTTTGTACTCAGAGCTGTTTAATACATTCAAGACCTACATCACCATGGGAGAATCATGGGCAATGATTAATTCTCACAATGCTTTGGTCATCTGGTACATAGGGGCTTTTCATATGGTTCGCTTTCCAGAGAAGGCTTATCGTTCGGAGCAGACAGAGTGCTAGTGTGCCTTATAGTTTTTCTCATGCCCACTGCTACTGTGGGTCAGGCATTTGCAGTTTAACCTTATAGACATTTCACCCAGGCCCCCAGAAGGGTTTCAGCTGACTGTGCTTCAACTTATCACAAATTGGAGAACATTATAGGCTGAACTGCAGTTGATGTAGAGAAACAAGATTCAGTTCTGTAAATGTAGGTATGCAGTGCCACTCTAGATGTAAGGCATTTCCATCCATCTGCCATTCCAGTAGCTCCTGTATCCTGTGTGCCATTAATATGAGAATATTTCACATGGTTTGGTGCATCAGAGATGAACCAATGGCACTGGACACATATGTTTAGGCAGCTACCATGAATCCAAAAGACTGGATTCATTTTACTATTTTAGACAACTAAATTTAGATAACTACCTGCCAAGATGGTATTTTCTAAGCTACAGCCATAATCAATGAACACCTAGGACAGTAGCCATGTTAATTTTGTGGATATGTCATGTGGTAATGAGTTGCTTCCAATAGAATTCATAGAGATTCTGAGTGTATAATTGGGCTTTACGGAAGTGCATGGATATAACTTTTAATTCCAGAAGAAATACAGGCAGTATAAATTTACTCAAAATTAAATACATAAATCGATGCCGAATGGTCAGCATCAAAATCTGCTGTCTTGGAGATTTACCACTATTGTTGACTATTACTGCAGAAAGTAGTTAAAGAGGATTCATACATTAAGACATTTTGGTAAACAACTAAACATTACCAGCTACTGAGATCGGGTCCTGATATTATCATCTCTACTGGTAGGGAGGTATATCTGTGTTCAAAACATGTGAAGCTGATACAATCTAATTGTCCTTTCTTGATATGTTTTGCAGTAATGAATAAAGATGTGTCAATAATTCTTGAAACTCATTGTCTGTTGGGATGTTTGATTTATTTCTGTGCTATTATATTACTGTCTTATGAAATAGGCAGGGAGGCGGATGACTGACAGTTCTTTTCTTGCTTGCTTTCACACTTCAGTCAAACTTTGCAAAGTCTAAGAAACCAATATGTAGCTTTCAATCACACCTTGGGTAGTCCCTGGAGTATTATTGGTAAAAGGAAATACCGATGCTGTGTTGTCTTTTGGGTTTGGGTTTTTTTTCCCTCCTTTAGGGGAATGTAAAAAGATGGTTTGATTTGTATTCTTTAGTAAGTTTCTTTTAAAGCTCGGCATTCATCCTGCATGGAATGTTATTTCTACTATTTACTTATATTCTTGAAGTCACACAGCTGGTTGTCTTAAGAAAAAGACACAGCTCTCCAGACAGGCAACTTTTTGATGCTGTGCTTCTTTTTTCTTTTCAGTCATCATGTTTAAGGTATTATCATGAAACTGTTTATTACTCATATTCTTAAATACATACCGTATGTATCTATGTAATAAGGATCAAACTGCTGATGTAAGTGCACTTGGTCGATTTCAAATAAGCATTCTAGATATTTTCAATTGATCAAGAGGTGTCAAACACCAGCTACACTAAAGATGTTATTAATCAATACAAATGTTTATAATATGGATCCAAATCTTATTAAGAAATGCATTTACTTAGCCTCATTTCAGTTTTTTGAGAATTTAATCTGAACATCGTCTTCAGAAAACAATGTCAACCTCCTTCTGTCCCATGAATAGCAAGCAACGGCAATCTCAAAGCTAAGTAAGAAGACTGGAACTAAATATAGCTCCATCACCACATAAGTTTGTTTTAAATCTGAAATTTAATGTAATTAATAAGACAGCTTTTTTAATGTTATCCTTATCTACAGAGCAGTACTTGACATTGCAAGAGGAAACAGCATTTCTTGAAGTACTTCACTGAGCAGACACCTAACTGAGCAGAGAGTAGACTTTTCTTTCTTTTCTATTTTTTTTTCTGTTGGATTTTGTTAATATGCAATGGCTTAATATTAAGTGGGGGATTTATTTTCACTTAGTTGAGGATTATTTGCTAAAACATTCCTAGGGCATTCAAGTTTGAATGCACATATCCTATGTAACAATAAATAGTCTAACTCATTCCCTTTGAGATCCACCTACATACCTAATGTCTTTTTGCTTGTGTATGCAGCTAGTTTTGTTACAAGCACTCACACTTCTTTTTGTGCTGTTTTCTGAAGATAGCATTTTTGGGTTTTGATTCCTACAAATATTAGCTGTGAGGGAAAGGATAGAAGAAAAATAAAAGCAAAAGAGATGTGAGGAAAGAGTACTTCAGAAAACAGGTCCCAATGAGCACAGAATAAATAAAGAAAGAAACTTTCTTGTGGAAAATCCTAGTTTGCCTTTGAGGTCTCTCTTAATCGTATATCTGTCTATTTATATGTGTATACAAACCAAATTCTAAATAACATGTACAGTTCAGCAATTCTCTTCTGAAGCATGGAACAAATACAATTTTTGCACAATAATTTGCTGTGATTTGCTGATTGAAGACCTAGATTTTTTTATTGGATAAATTGATTTTTAGTGGTTGTTTTCCAAGAAATTTGACTATCAGTTCTCATTTTTCATATTGCTGTTGCTTTAGAAGACAGTAATAAAATACCATGAAGATGGAGACTTTAATACTTTTCTTTGCATAGCTTGAAAGACTTTCCTTTCTTTCTGTTTACTTCTGTAAAATTGTACTCATTTTATAGGTTTTAAACTTGAAGCAGCAGATGCTTTATTGTGCTGTGGTGGATTTAACTTGACTGGCTTCCAGGCTCCTGCCATTCCCTCTTCCCCACTCCTCAGCAAGGCAGGGGGAGAAAATAGACAAAAGAAGATGAAAAGCTTGTGGGTCAAGCTAAAGACATAGAGATCACTTACTGAATACCTTCATGGGCAAAACAGACTTGACTCAGGGAACATGAACTTAATTTGTTGTCAATTAAAATAGACTTGGATGGTGAAAAACAAAGACAAAGATTAAAACACATTCCCCTTCACTCCCTTCCCTCCCACACTTCTTCCTTTTTCACTCCTTCATTCCCAGATCCTTCACCTGACAAACACTTCCCCAAGCAGCACAAGAGAATGGGCAGTGGAGGGTTGTGGTCAGTGCATAACAGCTCCTCTCAGCCATTCCCTCCTCCTCACACTTTCCCCTTGCCCTGTGTGAGCTCTCCACAGGCTGCAGCATCCTTCAGGGCACATCCACCTGCTGTGGTGTGGGGTCCTCTGTGGGCTGCAGTGTGGACATCTGCTCTCATGTGGTCCTCTCCATGGGATGCTGGCAAATAACTGCTCCACCGTGGTGTCTCCCATAAGCTGCAGGGGAATCTCTTCTCCAGGAGGTACCTGGAGTGCCTCCACCTCCTCCTTCCCTTCACCTTAGTACTGGCACAGGGCAGCACAGCCTCTCCTCACAGAGCTCACCCTGCAGCCCCCATTGTCAGCGCTTGGGCTCCTGCACCCAATAAATGTGCAAAAATTCATGGAAACTGGTTAAACCAATAAATGACAGAAGAAAGTAACAACTGTAGATGTTAATTAAGCAATGCTATCTGAAGATTTCACTATCAATTTGAGGATATTTTGACGTGTTTTTAATGATGCTGAAAAGGCAAGTGAAGTAACAGTTTAGAGACGGCTCTTAAGCGTAAAACACAGCATATAATTTTCCCTAAAAGCATCCATTATAGGTAAGGAAACTGTATAGGCAGAATTAAAGATAAGTAGCCTATGTTTTGAAGATAAACTAGCATTGCCTTTTTGTCTGTATTCTCCTCTTGCCCAGTTAGTAACATGTTTTGAGAAATAGTTTTTTGAACTCCTTTGGCTATCTTTATTTTTAGACTACCAAGAAGAAAATTAATGGCTATTTTTTTTTTTCCAAAGTATCTGATATGTGTTAAATTCAAAAGGAACAGGACTAGATTTTCATTTTAAAGGTGAGCAAGGCTTGATAAAGTCTTCAGAAATATTTGCACTCGTTCTGGCTGATGAATGGTCTGGATTGTTTACAGGCAGGTACAAAGCCAACCAAAGCCAAAACATGTTAATAGAAATACATCCATTTATCTAAATGAATTTAATGAAGAGTTGTCACTGAAGTTTCCCCTGAAATTTCATGTGAATTAAATCATGAGGACATGTAGCAACAGTAAATATTAAATTCTAATATTTAAATCAGTTAGGTTCAGCCACTGGCTATAGCTTTGCAAACCACAAGCTCTTTGTGTGTTTAGCAGCTGTGGTTTGCTAAAGTTGAATTGTACTTCACTATAGCTCAACTGTTTTGCTTGATTAAAAGAAAAATCCTGACAGATTCTTTTTTTTTCTTCCTGTGCTGTAAACCTTTCTAAGCATATTAATAAGAACTGTGGCCATTTAATAGCCTCTCATGTTATCTCTATGTCAGAAAGGGTAATGCAAGATTGATGGGCTGTTTCTTCTGTGGCAACTGAGGCCCCTTTTGTGCAAAGTTTTGGATACAGTTTTCTAAAATATTCGTTCATCTCCATATTTTTGGTTTTAAATTGAATTTCCTTCAGCTGAGAAAGAGAAATATTTTGCCCAGGGATGACTTAGTATTTTGACCTTATTTTAATTTTTTTTCATCTCTACATTGTGACTTCTCTTCAACATTAATGAAATCTGGTGAAAGGAAAAAAACCAAAACCAACACAATAGGCTGAAGCATAATATATCTTTCCTTTTTCCTTGACAGTTGCTCTTTTAATACGAGTATTAAACATGACCTTACGGCTGCATTCCTAGACCAGGGACTAGAAAAAGGTGATTCTTCGTAAAGCTGAGCTTTAGCTTACATATATCAGACAAAAATATGGTTTAGAACATATATCAGGCTATTTTGAAGTGTTTTCTGCAAAGTTATGCTATGATTTGGAAGCAATCTTTAAAAAAAAATAAAAATTAGATCGATTATAAATTAAGGTTCATAGCTTTTCCAGTATCCTAAGTTATATGCTGGAAATGTAAAAGATATGGAGGTATTAAATCTTAGAGATTCCTCTACAGAAACAGTCACATGTCCAGTCTTGGTAATTCCTCATTTCAGAGAATTGAAAATGAGCAGAATACAATGACCTAACACTGGAAATGTAATTGTGTTATTCTGAGCACTTAAGAATTGAAAGGCTTAACAATAATTTAACCACGTTATGTAGAGCATCTGGGATATGGGAATTTCGGTTATTTAATTACAGCTATCACTAAGCAAATCAGTTTGTAGAGGATACATGAGCCTGGAAGACTGAGATAAGTCTTTGTGTTTAACCTTTGCTGCCTGAAAAGTTGATGTCTTAGGTGGAAGGCTAGTGGAATACTAATTGTTCCATGGTGTCTTGCAAGGCAGGCCGTCTGATATTTTGGCTTTGATTTGGATGTGACTTACTTATATGATGGGACTAGCAACCCACTTACTCTCAGTTTTACCCATGTGCTCTGGAGGAAATACACGAATAGTTGCTCTTATTCCCAGGTGTTCACTGCTGTTTTCAGCAGGTATCCCAAGCTTTCAAAACTGGTACCTTGCCAGAAATTCAAAATTCTGGTCACTATTTGCATACAGTGAAGCAGATGGCAGATGCCCTCATTGTTAGTTTAGAGGGCTACAGCTCCTGGTTTAAAATATTCCATCTTGATGTTATCACTTTGAAAAAGCCCTTTTGTCTATGGCCAAAAGGCTATCTGGTTTGGTGCAACTCCTGTATACATATTTTGTAGAAATATAGGTACACGTATGCAAAACCCTATATATCATGAAGTACTGTGTCAGTCCTGATTGTATCTGTGTGCGTTTTAATATATATATCTATATATATATCATATATATTTTTAATAAAGAAATGAAAGTATTATTTTATCAGAATTAGTAATAAAATACATGGCAACTTTAGAAGTGTTAGTCTTGATCTAAATGTAAATGACTGAACCAGGTCTTCATTCTATCCAAAAATTACTTTTTTTCTGTACTGCTGCAAATTGATTTTGAGCAGAAATGGATTTCATTGTGACAGGTAATCAGCCATTCCTGATTTACACTTCAGGGTGGACTAAATATTGCCTGTTGGCTGTAAGGAGAGCGTCAGGGCAAAATAGTGGCTTAGAGTGAGAATATCTCCTGTAAATTGTAATATTTTTGAGAGGCATGATGAAATCTATAATACATCTATCTGCTTGTACATTAAGCCATTTGAGATCAAAATATGCTCCTGATTGCTGCTAGTGCTATCTTAACTACTTCCTTTAAGTCGCAAATAAAATGATTGATTTTTTTTCTGTGTCATTAGTGGCATACATCACTGAAAGTAATAAAACAACCCCAAACCCCAAAGTGGATTGATTCTTTTTTTTAAAAAAATTTTTCTTTTCTTTTTTTCCTTTTTTTTTTTTCTTCCTATTAGTTTCTTTTTCTGGTTTTTTTGCCTTCCAAATTTTAGTTTATTACAGTAGTCCATTACAGAAAAGACATGAAGATTGTATCATTAACAGACTCCCTCAGTGCAGTAGAGCAAATCTATGACCTTAAACATAATTTCTTTCTCATTCATTGGAAAAGGTGAGATTTCCTGCTTTGACTGTTGCTGTATTGTTGAAGAGCACACAGTCATACACCTGTCCAGGATTTTGCATACTAGAGAGTCTGTGCTAATATTGAAAAAAAAAACAAACAACAAACCAGAAACAAACAAAAAACCAAACCAAACAAAAACATCCACAAAATTCATTGTAAAATGAAAGTTATTGTTTAAAGCTGTATTCTATTATGATTTTTCTTTTCTCAAGCAGAGACCAAAAGTGTATGAAAGGCAAGTGAGATAAAACACTGATACACACTGAGCTGTACAGTCACATAGCCTGAACTTCTTCATCATCCAAATAATATCTATAAAATAAAGCAAGGAAAGGACAGAGTAAAATTTTGGTTTTTAGGAGCTCCTCATTGAATAGCTACAGGTCTAATATCCACAATTTGCTGTTTTAGACGACTAGCATTTTTGTTGTATTTAGTCTGCAGCTACACTGGATATAGGATCTATCTAATGGCATCCAAGGAGTAAGAAATCGAATCACATTATCATTTGTGACATAATCATATCTATATCAATGACTTGGATAAAAATTTGGGAAAGAAAGGCAGGCTGAGTAACAGAAGAAAGTCAGAGATAAACCCAGCCAAAACTGGTGGAAATTTATTTAAGTCACACTGCAGTATGATTCCAGAAAGCCAATAGATCTATGCTACTGGACCTGAAATGACGTTCTGTTTCAGTATCAAGTCTCTCCTTTCCTGCTTAGCAATAAAAATACAGTAAAACTCATATGCAGATTGAAGACTTAAAGCCCACTTGCAAAATGTTCTGTCAAGAAATGTGATGAGATAAATAATGAAATCTCCAGAGGATAACTGTTAGGAGATTTCAAGCTCACTATATATTGGGCATCTCCCATGCTTTAAGTCCAAAAGGTGCCATTATAATTTGCTTGAACTTTCTGAATACAAAGCAGGTCATAGAATATCACTGAATGGTTTTACATATTTTTTTTTATGCATATTTTGACTGAACCATAATGGCTTACCCACCAAAATTAAGAGGATTGTGCACATTCCTAGCATATGTACTGAAAGTGCTTTTGTGAGGAGCTGACATTTTTATTTGCAATAAATTTTAATTACAACTTGATTGTATATGCTTTGGGGGTGTGGGGTTTGTTGTTTTGTGTGTGTGTGCGTTGTGGGGGGTTTTTTGGATTTTTTTTTTTTTAAGTGCTTTAATATACTGACATTGAAGGACACTGTACATTATTATTTCATTAGTCATCCCTAAGAACATAGGTGTGTAGGATAAACACAAGAATGAAAATCCCCAAACAACCTTTACTTTCTATGGTACATAAATCTCCATAAACAGAAATCACTCATGTTATGAATTTTACGATTTTATTCCTTTCAGTTAAGCAGTCAAGGAAATAAACATAAAAGTCTGAAACTATGAAGACAAAAATATGTCTTGATGTAATGAACCAGACAGCATACTAATAAAATAATAAAATCATTGAATACAATCATTCAGTCAATAAAAAGACAACATTTTGCAACACAATTCACAAAAATGTGAAGACTAAACCTTTTTCCCAGTACATGACAAGGATTTACTAAGTTCTCTATGACATGGATTTCAGTATTTTACTGAAATCAGTATTTTACTGAAATTTTCAGTATTTTACTGAAATTTTATTATCTTGCTTTTCGTTACTTTATCCAAAGATAATACAGGAAAAACAAACAAACAAACAAACTCTGCACCAATAAATAGAAGACTATAATTACTGTCCGTTTACTCACTTTCCTTATAATTTGCCACTTTCAACAGCTTTTCTGAATTAACCTTCCTTTATTGGGAGAGGGATTAACTTTAGATGTTGCATGTGATCCACTCATCTCCATCCCTTCAAAAAACAATACAAAGGGATATGCACCCCAAAAGGCTAGCAATTAGTCCCTGAGGCTTTTACCTGAGGAACAGATGAATCATCTCCTACAGATGCCTTCTTCATCCATCAGCTCTTCATCCATCAACTGTAGATGGAAGCCTGTAAAGGTACGTGGAATGAGAATGCCCCTGCCTTTAACAGTGTCTGATCACAGAAGCCATAAACAAGGTCAGAGAGAGACAAACCTGTCCAACATGTGGCAAAGCCTTGTCTGTGGCCATCTGTGTGACTGACTGTGTCAGTGTCTGTGTGTATGTCCCCCCCTCCATGTGTGTGTCTGGGATGTATGGTTAGCTTCACTAGTGATTGAACCTACAAGTGGGAAAGCAGTGATTGTGCCCTTCAGGCTGAGGCTGGGTCTCCAAGCACTGGGCTGGGCTCCATCACATAGGCAGGAGGGTTCTGCGCTGATATTGCTGGAGGAGACAGCTGTTTGTAATATCCCTTAGCAAAGCCTGGGTGAATTTTTCCTTCCAAATCACAAAACAAGAGAAAAAAAATGCTATAATGCAGTTTCAACATGTTTCTTAACTGTACACTAAGGTACATGGAGCTACAGTTACTGGTAGTCAGTATTTAGCAAGGTGACTTAAGTGTTATTGACCTTCTTTTCTCTCTCTCCTTCCCCTTCCTTTCTGCTGATTCTAGCCTACAGTTTACTGCCAATACTTCAGATGACCTTAGAGTCTTGTTATTGCTCCTGTACTTGAAATAACTTTTGTGCCAATAGATGTTTTTCTGCCCAAAGCTATTTTCCCCACAGTCATCCTGGGACTTTGAGTTTGCAAAGAGATTAATCCAGTGTAAGCACCCACATAAGAAACTAGAAATTTATCTTTGGGTTGAGGAGGACATCAATATTGGCCAACTGTGCAGAGTATTCTCGGTCTCCAAGCAGATTCAGATTCCATTTTACCTGCAGCTATGCGGCACATGGAGGATGTCTACAAGGAGGCTTGGGGCTCTGCAGGAGCACAGTGTGGTTGCTTCTGGAGACTCCAGGGTATGATCTGGAATGATATATTTTCCACAGATTTCTGGGATATTTTTGTACTTTATTTGCCCTGAAGCTGCAGCTATGCACTGTAGGCAACAGTTCCTTAGCCTCTGAGGTTTCAAGCTCTCAGAAATAAGGTCTCCACCAGACATATAGTATCTATAAAGGGACTGCCTTTGGAGGCTTAGCAAAGCAGGCCTGCATCTGTGTAAAGTGACTTGACAGTGCCTTTGGTGGCCTGCAGCTACTTCACAGCAAAAGAGACCCTGAGCTCTTCCTTGTAAGGATGGGAAGGGAGTAACTCTGCTGTTAAAAGAGGTTTTCAAATGATCTGGGAAAAAATTTGGAGTAAACAGAGGGAATGTATTCAGGCACTGTAGGCTATGCAATTGAAGGTAACAAAGTGTTTGATATAATATGTTACTACTCAAAAACAAAAGATGCAAAAGAAAGCACCTTCTGAAAATATTACTGTCTTATTACCTTGATGAATTAAAGTTTTAGCTCCTTCTCCTCTTGGCAGAAATGGAACTGGAGGCCTTGTTGAACAAAAAATGTTTCCCATGAGCTGGCAATGTGACCCTGCAGCAAGTAAGTATAACAACTTCCTGGCTGAAGTAAGAGGAGTGTTACACCACATTCAGATGGGCATCTTCCCTCTCTGTTCAGTACTGGTGAGTTGAATCTGGAGTGCTGGGTTCAGTTCAGGGCTCACCAGTACAAGACAGATGTACTTACTAGAGTATGGCTCCACTGTAGAGCCATGTTTGGGAGCATCTGTTGTATGAGGAGAGGCTAAGAGACAGCTGGGATTGTTCAACTTGGAGAAAGCTCAGAGGGGTCATATCAATGTATATAAATACCTGCTGAGGTGTGGAGTAAAAAAGGTGGAGCCAGGCTTTTTTCACCAGTGCCCAGTGAAAGCACAGCAGATAATTAGCATGAAATTAAACACAGGAAATTCCATTTAAAAAAAAAAAAAAAAAGGAAAAAATCCTCCATTTTATGTATTTTATTTTTTTTTTACTATGGAGATGGTTGAATACTGAAGGACGTGCTGTCTCCATTCTTGAAGATACTCTAAATCCATCTAGGCAAAGCCCTAAGCCAGTTCCTCTAGATAACTACTCTTTGAGCAAACAGGTGGGACAAGACAATCTCCAGAGGTGCCCTCCAAGCTCAACTGTTCTTCAATGGTGTGAAACTGCAGTGCCTCCATAGCAGCTCTCACAATAATGAAGACTATTTAGTAGTCAGTGATTGATTTCAGAGTGTGATATCCAGTTTCCTAGGAAGAATTTTGGAACAACTTTTTTGCACCAAAATTTGTGCTGAACCAAACATATGCTAGAATAGGTTGCAGCTGGAGAGGCTGTTGCACAATTTGGATTCCCTGTGCTGTGAACACAAGTCTCAACAGCAGACTTTTTCTTTATTGCCTACTTCACATATTCTGCTGGTAAGACGAAGAGAGTTAGCCTAGGGCAGGCTCCTTGGTGATGAGCGTTTCTTGTTTTGCTGAGGGCACTGATGTTGGCAAGTAACATAGTTGTGCTTGCAAGCTGGAAGTAGGAGCAGGGGCAGCTGTCCACCCTTCTGTAGTTGCCAAGAAAAGTTTGCATGAGAAAGGTGAATTCTAAATGGTGTGCAGACCTGATGACCTGGGATTGGCAAGTGCAGTCATCAGAAATATTTATTTGCTGTTGTAGAATTCTATCAAAGTGCAGTTTGGATGGCAAGAGCACCCTAAAAAAAGACTATTACCTCCCTGGTATAGAGGCAACATGGACCCATAAACTGTTCAATGTGTTCAGATACAAAGAGAAAGAGGAAAATTAAAAAAAAAAAGAACTATTTTGTCTTGGGAAAAAAGAAAAAGGAAAACGAACCCTGAACAAAACCAAACCAAAAGAAAAAGTGAGGCTATTTCATTCCATAAACATTTCAAAGGTAAACAAGTGAAAAATAAATGGTTTGAGGTAATCGAAGCACAAT
Source organism: Coracopsis vasa (assembly GCA_026283785.1). Taxonomy (NCBI): domain Eukaryota; kingdom Metazoa; phylum Chordata; class Aves; order Psittaciformes; family Psittacidae; genus Coracopsis; species Coracopsis vasa. The sequence continues at coordinate 35,891 of JANHGB010067724.1, forward strand.
TCAAACATTTAACTAACCTTATCCTGGATACTGAAGGACAAAAGGTAAGCCCTTAATTTACCATCACAATACGTAAACTAAAAATTCAGTGGAGGCTTCTTAAGTATACAGTCTTAGTTTGTTCAGATGTATTCGCTATATTTAGCTGACTGGGTACAAACATAAGTAAGATCAAGAAGCTGTGTCACAAAAGCCTTGTGCTTCTTTTTACAGAAAAAATAAGGATAAGAATGAGAAAATGATACTGGGACTTTGGTCACATGAGAGATGAAAAACATATAGCCAGAAAAGATGAGTTTATTTCCAAGTTAGGTGATCAATGACAACAGGTGACATATAGGTTTCTTTATTCCACGACATATTGCTCCTTAAATTTTAGTAGACTGTCAAGGACATGACCCTTGCATTGCTCTGGCCAACATTTAAAAAGCTTGCTTGAGATACATTATAGGTAAGCTGGTACTGACTATGCCAAATGAGCTAAGAGAGCACATAATCAGTGTTGAACTCTGATCTTGTCTAACTAAAACAAATGTATTAGATGCAGCATACTGGATGGTGGAGACCACTGTAATGACTCTGCTAAGTAACATCCGCTAAGTAAGTAGTCAGTTGAAGGCTTTCATCCTTGGATCATCATTCTAGTAGCTGATAACTGCTGCTTGTGGTATAATTCTATTGCATGTGAGAGAGATGATGGAGGTCCAGAGGAATAACCTAAAATGATTCAAATCTTCTCTAGAGGGAGAAGGAGCAGGAAACCTACACTCAATCATAGAATAAAATCATAGAATAGTTAGGGTTGGAAAGGACCTTAAGATCACATAGTTTCAACCCCCCTGCCATGGGTGGGAACACCTAACACTAAACCATGTCACCCAAGGCTCTGTCCAACCTGGCCTTGAACACTGCCAGGGATGGAGCATTCACAACTTCCC
>JANHGB010067727.1:0-25712 GCA_026283785.1 Coracopsis vasa
TGTTCAAGGCCAGGTTGGACAGAGCCTTGGGTGACATGGTTTAGTGTGAGGTATCCCTGCCCATGGCAGGGGGGTTGAAACTGGATGATCTTAAGGTCCTTTCCAACACTAACTATTCTATGATTCTATAATTCTATGAAATGAGAAAGAAGGACAGATGCTGCTCAAAATTCCTGTCCTGTGATGGCCCATAGTTGGACTGTCTGATCTGTGTAGAACATTTGGCCCTTCTAAATAACAGTCTTCTGCCCCACAGCTAAGAAGTACATGGATTTCTAGCTTTTTTTCTTTCTTTTTCCTTTTCTTCTCCCCCTCCTGAGCTTTTTAACTGCTGAGCACCTTCCTTCACTTCAGCATTGCAGACAAGATCCCCTTTAGGGATTGTCAGAGAGAGCTTCTGTTTCCATTAGTCAGGGATATCAAACCTTATCAAACCACCCTGTTGGTTTTGTTATTACAGTGATACAAAGTTCTTTGGGCATTAAGGCTGTAAAGTTATTGCTTTGACATTTTTCAGCTGTTGAGCTGATACCTCACATCTTGAGTGAGCCATTTTTATGCCAGGTTGCTCATTTACAGTAAATCATCAGAAAGTGGTTGAAAAGGAAGAGATCTGCATGGAAACTACATGATCTGAGTTTGAAATTAACCTTTTCTGTACAATTAGCCACAAAACTGGTGTACTGGAACTGCATCAACCCTGTAAACTGTCTGTCAGCTTCAAATAATCCAGACATCTTAGTATTTGTGTGTATTGTTATTTCCATATATAAAAATATGTTCTATACCTTATAAATAAGTTAGAATGTGCCAAAAGAATTGTTTGCTAATATTATCTTATATGAAGTATGGAAATATACTGATTTCAGATACCTTTGTAGTTCTGTATGAAGCTTATAGCCTGAAATCACTAACATATAACAGCAAAAATCAGAATGCAAAACAGAAACATTTTGTATTAACTTGTAGATTCAGTTTGTTCCATAATAAATATATTGCTGAGCACTCCATGTATTTCTGTTTCTGAAATACAATATAACTTCTTAATTCCCCATGCCTCTGAGTAACTGCGGGATGCCTCATTCTGCAGGAAAAACAGAGCACTGGATAGTCTTGAATCTGGTGTTCTGCCCAGGTTTTACTAAGCATAATTCTTTACCTTTCCAACAATGTTTCTGCTCTTCATTGCAGTGCTCAATGCATTGATATTGCTAGTTTTGTTAGGTTATGTGATGAAGGCTCTTTCCCCCAGACATGAAGGAGCACAGAGGCACCATAACATTTGGGGGATCCAAGTATCCCAGTCAGAGACTGGAGACCCAGATCTTACTGCGGCTATACCAGGGGAGCCTCAGCCGCAGGGGCTGGATGGCCACCAGCACTGTCTGTCAATGGGAGATGGTCTCCAGAGCACCTTACAGACAAGGGGGATTTACCACCAGAGGTGTGGGCCTCATTATGGGGTGCAGGGAGGAACATCTTGAGCTATTTACATGCATTGGCTTAGGGGAGGAGACAAAGGCAGTGGGAGGGATTAAGGTGGTTTGGGAAGGAAGTATGGAAATATAGAAATGGGGTAAAAGGGACCAGCCTCCTGATGATCACCATTAGTCTTGTGTTCTCTGTAAGCTCAATTTCTAAATATCCTGCTGGTGAGGGATTCTGGCCTGAGAACATTTGTGTGTGTATGGGGGTCTCATTGCAGGAACTGGAGCTGGACCATGGATCATAGTAGCTCATTTGCCTGTGTTGCTAGCAAAAAGGAGTGACCAACAGTGTGTGTATCACTGTGCAAGTATAAAACTGGACTAACAGTGTGCAGAGTAAGAGACCTGGGAGCCAGGTATCGAGGCAACTGTGAGTCTGGGCCAGAGACCAGAGAGACCAGAGGGTCTGCAAGTTGGCTACAGGAGCGAGCCAGAAGTCCAAGACTACTGCTGGGGAGACCATAAGGTGTGTAAGCCTGTGGGGGTCAACTGAGTGGGATCCATTTGCATGTGTCTGTGTGAGGCAAATAGAGATGAGAGGGTTAGAGCCAGTTATTGGGTAGGCTGAGTGCTTAAGACCAGTTACTGGAAGAATATCTAGTATGTGTGCCAGTTCATTTGTAGACCAGCAGCTGGAGCGGGGCTGCTGGTCCTAAAGTGGCTGCAGCTGGAGAGGGAAAAGATTGAGGACAAACTATTGGGTAGACCGAGATTTTTGAGGCCAGTTACTTAGGGCGTCTGCATTCTGTGTGTAGATATATATGTTTATGTATATGTGTGTTTGTATGTTTTTCCACTAACAGGTCTTTATCCTGCACAGCCAGAGAGGAAAACAGGAGGAGGCTGGTGGTGGTGGTGGTGGTGTGAGTGCTGTTTCTGTCTGCAATGAGCCATATAACTGGCCATGTGTCCATGTGTATACTCGTTGTATACCTGTGCTTGTGGGGGTACCTATTGGGATGCTCATCCCCACTGCTCACTGGCCTTGGGAACACGGAGCTGCAGCAGCATTGCCTGTGTCTGGCTACTGAATTTGGCAACTCCTGCTTGTTGCAAACTCCATGAATGCTAAAAAGCAATAAGGTACTCAGTATGTATTTTTTCTATCATGACTGCTGAGAAATAGCAATAAGTCTTCATGAGCAAAAATATGGCATAAATTGCTTCAGACCTCCTGCAGCAATAATTTGCTCCTCTGTTTGGTGATCACTGAAAAGTTAAGCAGAGAGCAATATTTTGCTCTGTACAGGCAGGAGCAGACTGGATTTTTTCCTGTGTCATAACATCCATTCCGTAACAGGCTGGAAAAACCTGCTGGAAAACTATTCTGATGAGAAGGAAAAGTTAGTTGGCTGAGAGAATTTTACAGAGCAAACGCATGCTGCGTTTCGAAGCGAGTTCTTGTGCAGATGATATACTGCCCTCAATTGGTACATATAACTTCTGCTGACAGAAGTCCTGCCGCAGCTTGCACATAAATCATAGTGACAGAAGGCTCAGGACAGTCTCCTGTGTTAACCCTAGTGAGTACACGATGAAACCCCACCAAATCTGTCATTTGATCTGCATTCTCCATTCATTTTGTGCCTCTGTTCAAACAGTTTATTTGAGGGAAATGCTTCCAAACCTCTTACAGAAATCTAGACAGCAGCTCCTGAAATGTGGTTGTGAATGTTCCTCACAGGGCTCCATTCCATTCAGTGGATTATTTTGGGATCTTTTTGGTTGGTTTCCTTTTGAGTAAAAACTGAAAAGATTGGAACATTTGCAAACTATTACGAGGTTTAGTCACAAAACCCAAAAACATTGCCCTCAGAAGAAAACGTCCTTCAGAGCTCACTTCAGACTCCTTCCCTTGACATCTCCTAGACAAGCAGTTGAAACCTATGATATGAGCTACTGTTTATGCCAGGTTTGAAACACCTCCTACCTGCTGTCAGCCTGCTCAAGCATAGGTAAAGTTGCCATCAGGTGTCTTCTGCAGGTGGGTGGAGGGTCAGTTAATTGGCTGCTCTTGCACTGGAATGTGTTCACTTATGATCTGTTTTGAGTCTTACTCATTTTCTGTGAATGGGCCACGTGTAGTTGTAGGTGAGGCAATTTGCTGACAGACTGGCTGACAGAATAGTCCATAATTATGTTTTCCTTGGCCTGACTCTGATGTCTCAGCAGCTACTGTCAAAACCAGCCTTAAGTAGACAAATCACAGCTGTTGTGCCACTGAAAACAGTTCAAGTGATCACAGAACGGCTGAGGCTGGGAGGGACCTCTGGAGTTCATCTGGTCCAACCTCCCTGCTCTGGCAGGGTCACCTAGAGCACATTGCTCAGGATTGCGTCCAGAGAGGTCTTGAATATTTCCAGGGAAGGAGACTCCACGACCTCCCTCTGCAACCTGTTCCTATGCTCAGACAGTAAGGAAGATTTTTCCTCATGTTGAGGTGGAACTCCCTGTGTTTTAGTTTATGCACTAAAACTAGTTTAGTTATGCACACACTGTAAGAGTTATTGCTTCTTGTCCTGATACCTCGCTTGGTACCACTGAGAAGAGTCTGGCCCCATCCTTTTGACACTCTGCCTTCAGGCACTTATACACATTGGTCAGATCCCCTTTGAGTCTTCTCTAGACTGAAGCCTTTTCTCATATGAGAGAAGCTCCAGAGTCTTAATGATTTTAGTAGCCCTCTATTGGACTTGCTTCGGGAGCTCCATATTCCTCTTGTCCAGTTCTGGGCTCCCAGGTATACACCAAGTACACAGTACTCCAGATGAGGCACCACCAGGGCTGAGCAGAGGGCATTATCTCCCTGGCAACGCTCTTCCTAATGCAGCCCAGGGCACCATCAGCCTTCTTGGCCACAAGGGCATGCTGCTGCCTCATGGACAATTTGGTGTCTATCAGGACCCTCAGGTCTCTCACTACAGAGCAGCTTTCCAGCAGGTCAGCCCCCAGCCTGTAGTGGTGCATGGGGTCATCCCTCCCCAGGTGCAGGACCCTGCACTTCCCTTTGTTGAATTTCAAAAGGCTCCTCTCTGCCCATCTCTCCAGCCTGTCTAAATCCTTCTGGATGACAGCATAGCATCTAGTGGGTATCACACACACAGCCGCCAAAGGATAATACACTTGTATGGCTGACTAGGGAATTCATATTCAGGAGCATTTTGTTGCTGCTTCCTTACGCCTAAATTCAACCTGTCCACATGGAAATCTTCATATAGCAACATTTCAGTGGTTGGATAACAACAGCTGTATTTCTCTTCTATGTTTCCTGTGTGTTTTCTCATCTGACAGCTCTCAGAAAACTCATTCAAATCAAGTCTAGATCTAAAGGGAATCCCCACCTGTCATAACCTCAAATCCCAGTGCAGAGTCCTCACTCCTGCTGTCTCAGAGTGTGGTGAGTTATCCTACATATACAGCTGACCTTTGTTCCAGGTATCTCAGTCATTCTCAGCATAAGAGGTTATGGCAGATGAATCCAAGAGCTCTTCTCATGTTGGATATTACGTGGTTGCCTGCAGTCTGACTTCAAGGGGAAGGATTTAGTTTGACGTGGGTCACTTCAAGAGGGGTAAGGGAACTGTAGTTCAGCTTGGTCATCAGCCTTGGTGGGAAACAAGCTCATAGCCTCTATAATGCAGAGGAATGCTGCATAAAGCAAGATATGCAGCAGTGGAGAAAACAATTTTAAAACACTGTGTTAAAAAAGACAGATTATGCATCCACGTTATATTTAACATTTTTATTTAGTAAAAAATGGGCATGTTTTCATTTGTTACTGAGAAAACACCAGTATTAATGGGTATCAGCCAATGGTAGTTACTGCGGTGTGGAAACCTGAGATTTAGTCTCTGACAAATTGCTGTAAAAGAAGTCTGTAACTTCTTTTTCCCTTTTTCTTTACTCAGTGCTGGTCTTCAGGTACAATCTTGTACTGATCTGCTGGCAGCAATCAGTAATGATGTATAAGCTGGTGAGTACATAATCTTCCCATTTTGCAACATAGAGCTGTCTTCTTCTTTCAGTGTGTTTTCTCATCTGACATTTCAGAAATGTCTCTTTTACTCGTCTAAATCCCTTCTGGAGCTATTATACGACAGACAGATTATAGTGTTCCTGTGCTCCCACACTGAACCCAGCTACAAATGAAGAATAAGCCTTGCCTAATCTTGAGATCTGGTAGAAGAGAAACTATTTCCCTCTGTCTTCGGCAGTAACTTTGACTTGTTTTAAGTGTGTCTTCTCTATCCCACTTAAGGAAGTGACAATAAGTGTTAAATTTGTAAGGCTTTTTACTGGGCTTGCACAGCTACCTGCAGTGCCAGGCTCCCAGCCAGACCCCTCAACAATTGGTTACCACTGTGATGCTCTGGACCTCTGTCATGTTACATTCATAAATCTCAAGTTGGGCCTCGCAGTTCTCAATCTCTTCTGTTCCAGAAGTGTGTGTTGTTTTCTGCAGTAGTGTTAGTAATCCCCAACAAGGATTAGAGCCGTGTTGTTTGGCACAGCACTCAAAGACAATGTCTGCCCTTGAAACCCTGCAGATAATAAACAAAATATAGCAGAGAAGAAAAACAGTCAATGGGAATAAAATACGGTACCTGTCTCTTCATTCATGATCACAGGAGAAACCAATGGTAAATGTTTGACCTTATAATCTACCTTCTAATGATATTTGTCATGCCATGATAGTTGTCAGAATTCAGGTTATGGACCCAAGGAATAGTTCTTTAATAGGGTGACACCAAGACTGGCACTAAGGTGATAGGATCAGTGTCTTACCAATTCCTGGATGCAGCTCTGACCCCAGCACCAGCCATAAGGAAACCTCTTGTCCACACCTTCTGTTCCTCAGTTGGGCTGGAACAGCATCAACATCAATAGTTATCACAATTAATGAAGTATATCGTGATCAAGACTCACACTAAAGCTGCTTTATGCCACTTCAGTGTTATGACATATTTTAAAAAGCATGGCTAATTTCTGCCTGCTATCTGTGTGGATAGAAGTCTGTAAGCTGGCCTCAGTGTCTGTGAGATGCCTACTGTTAATAAAACATTAATAATAATTATTACAAATATTATCATTCTCAGATTCAAGAAAATGGGCATATTTAAATCCCAGACTTTTGCAGTGCAAAATCATGGCTGGTCTCAATTCATGTCTTAATAGGATGGTTTCAGTGTGATGCAAGAGTCCTATCAGCACGTGGTGTCAGCCAAGGAAAGTGGGGGAAGCACAGGGCTCCTCATTCCCAGCATAACCCTTCCAAACCTGTGTCAGGGTGTTTGTGGTCAGTACAAGAAAGTTTGCTCAGATACCACTAGAGTTCCAACTGTTCTGTGACAAGTAATATTTCCCTTGCTTGAGCTGTCCCTTCAGACTATGATTTATTGTTATTATTCTAACATCTGCAGGCCTGGTTGTGCTGGGTATTGTACTAACATCAGAAGTGACAGCTCTCACCGTTCAAATCTGCTGACAGAGACAAGGTAGAGCAAATAGGCAGGAAAAACAGAAGGCAGGGATTGAGAAGAGATGGAGTAGTATGAATTAGGTGTTTGAATACGCACTACTTGGCTGTTTGTTTCCTAAGCTTTAATAACATTGATATGTTGATGTGTACGAAGGGTTAGAGAAAAGGAAATTGACATGATTATTATATATTATTATATTATTATTATTATATGTATGCATTTCTGATAATATTTAATAACTCTAAGGATTTTCTAGCAATTGATCAGTATTTATCATAAATATTTTCAACCTGTGGTGTCTCTGATAGCCATGTGCAAACTGACTTTGATCATGACAGCAGGATATTTCAGCTCAGCTGTATTTTTGAGGCAGTTCTTAATATGATCCTATAAAGAAGTGAGCAGTATTACTCACCTCTAAAATCAGTTCTAAGCTTTCCAAATGGCTAGATCACAAAAGCTCCTTATCTAATTACCTGATACCCTCTTTCAGTGTGTTGTTGTATTACTTTTTTTCCTCTTTTTAATATGGAAATGTAAAATAACTTGACCTTGAACAGATATCTTATGGGGATTCCTTTAATATATTCAGTGAATTATATGAATGCACATTGACAGCTAAAAGAATTTTACCTCTTCTATTTCATAACAGAGCTTTGCACTTCAGAAGCAGCAAGGTGTCTGGCCTTGAAAGACCATTTGGATTTTCTCATTCCTTGCTTATTTTATTAATTTGTGATATGTCAACTGAATGAGTGATCTCTTTCACTTCTGCTGATTAAAAAGTTGTATTAAGAACCTGGGTGATAAATCCGTAAGATGTGAAATGAACTGAGTTATAAGTCCAAGATAGAGACACGATGTAATAGAACACCTTTTCCTCAATATCCTACTCCATTTTTCTAACGTGTAGTCACCTATTATCAGCTTAATTATTTTAAGGCAAGATCAACTTTAATTAATCAAATTAAAGTAAGACTGGCTTTGTGATATTAAAACTAAAGGCAAAATAGACATAAGCATGGTTAATTCAGTACACATATAAGAACACAAGACTGAGCCATAATAAACTGAGCCATAGTAACCAATGATGTAGTCGGAGTTAATATTTCATTGACATGAATAGGGACAACTTGCTGTCTTCATCTCAGAAATAAACATCATTGTCTCAGTTGTCAGATGTACCATGCAGAAAGCCTCGTGTAATGTCTGGTGTGTTAGGAGAGGGATGCACCTTAAACTTAAAGAAAAAATGAGCAGATGTGAAGTTTATTACCAGGCTTTTGAGTTATTTAATTCCTGTATAAAATGCCTCTAAAATCATCAGCCAAATCCAGCCCGTTAATGAATTTAAACAAGAATTAATGCATTAGCAGAAATCCTAAGCTTGCTTTTAAATAGCTTAGATTGTTTTATGTGTGGTGGGTTTGGTTTGGGTTTTTCTTTAATGAATTCAAGCTATGTTTATTCAACGTCTGTTTTCTGTAAGTAAGGGCTCTTAGGAAATCACTATTAAGCTACAAGCTGAGTTTAATTCTTCCCTATACAGGCATATCAGCTGCTGCTTCAGTTTCCATGAGACCTCCATTGGGTCTGTGTTTGAAGCTCCTGCTTATCCCCACATGAACTGTGTCCTGAGGAGAAGCAGGATCCACAGACCACGTCCATGGTGCCAAGCCCTGGAGGAGAAGAGTAGTGCTGACAGCACTTTCATCCAAATGAAGTCCCTTACCTGCTTGTTTCAAGTGCCTAGGCAAGTTAAAAATCAATGCCTGCAAAGGGGATGTTAAGGACTGGCAGGCCCCTGTACTGACTCAGATCGCACCTCATTAGCTCTGTGTGACACTATCTGGGACATCAGGTAGGATGGACTATGTCATCTTTGTGTCCGCCCCCTTGCTCAAGGGTAGTGCACTTGTATAAAGACCTTGAAAATTACATTCCAGATCTAGAAACAAACCATCTTAAAATCCAGGTTTGGTGGGAAATATCTAATTTTCCCTTTTTCATTTTGTGCCCATGTATTTGGGGGAGAGGGGTGGGAAAAAGAGGAGAGTGCATTCAGAACTGAACGCAGTGAGCATCGTTCGGTTGCTAGTGCTGTTCACATGTCAGTGCTTCAGCCGCACTTTATTCTCACTGCAAGTCTGGCTGACTGGCTTTTCCTCACTGCAGCTTGATGGGGTTCTATTTTTTTATAATTTTTATTATTACTTTTTCCTCCACACAGCTTTAGTGTAGTGTTTTTGGGGCAATTATGTAAATTATATGTCACACCACTGCGTATTTTCCGCATCATTTGATTTGACCTTTAAAACTAATAAGAGAATTATCATTTTTACGGGCAATTTGTGTTTCACGGTATGAGACAGCAGGACAGGGACCGATGGGGGGAACAGCAGAACATAGAAGTCATGTTGCAGAATAGTATTAGAGGTCCATAAGCAGGTATCCAGCGCGCTACAGCAGCTGATGTGAGCACCTGAAGAGTAAATCAAAAGATATATTGTGAAATAAACTTCCTAGAGGGGAGAGTTTCTTTCTAAAAGCCATCTGGTCTTGGTTAGCCATTGTTCTTTTGGTTAGTAATTGTTTCTAATACTCATGTTGATATCTCAGTATAAGCAATATATAGATATGGATGTATATTTTGGATAATATAATCAGGGATATTATTCTTTTCATACAAATGCTGATAGATTATACCTATTGGTACACATACATGTCTAATCCCACTTCATCACACCAAACCTCTAGCTACATTATATCGAGTTAATCAGTTTTATTGATTAAGCATGCACTATATTTTTCAGTTATTTTTTACTCGTTTTGAAGCTACTGGAATTAAGTTCTCTCTGCATCCACCTGTTAAACTACAAAGAAAGTCAAGGTGTTGAAAAAAACCAGAAACATCTCTATATTTTCTTCCTCACGTGGTGCAGAACAAGTATTATTGTCAACAAGTTCATCAACAGCACTGAAATAATCCTCTTTCAGCCTCCTCCTCCCTCAAAAAGACCTATGGAAAGTTCAAAGTGTCAAGGAAATTGTTGCAGAGCTGTGATAAGACGTGAAGTTCAAGCAGTGAAGACTTCTATAACACTAGCTAAATGTCTTATTAATCTTACAGATGTCAGATAAGATTTTCCAGGCGTTTAGGATGACAGCTGGCAGGAGCGTAGGATGCTCTGTGTGGGCTGTGGTTCAGGGAGGGTGAGGAGTCTTCTGACTGAAACTTAATAATTTAATGCATTTGGCAGTAATGGGAACTACCCATATGTAGAGCCTTAGGAAGTGATGGGAAAGATTCCCAAGTGGGGTAAGATACACCAGTATCTTAGTCACACTTATCACTTCCCAGCTTCCCTCAAGGATGATTTTTACATAGTACTTTCTTTTCCTTATTGTTGGGTTACTCAGCAATAATTTTGTTTGGGATTCTTTTTCCTATTTCTCTTTCCTCATTCCTCAGTTCCTCCCTGGACTTCTTTACAACAGATGTCTGCTGTGCTTGTACACTCCATGTTTCTTGTAGGTACTTCTATGTCCCACCACAGCAGAGCCACATGGCAGTTCAAGTACTTGAGCAAGAGGTTCTGGTTTAGGCTTATAACGCAAGTATCTTACAGGTCAGTGTTAGCCCAGCCGAGCTCAGGTTTCCCCATCAGACAGAAGCAGGAGACATATTTCTCTTTGTTCAGTCTTTCTTGGTGGTGTTGCTGATGGCATAGTTCATTCTTTCTTAACTTGCTTGTAGAGCATTTCACCCTTGCGATTTCTTGTACCCATTTAGTGCCCATAGCTAAAATACATGAAGCTTATACTTAGAGTGCTGATTTGATCGTCATGGGGTCCGTCAAATGAACACACTGAAAACCAGGGATTTAAGCCAAGCTACTGTCCTGTACAGAAAAACTAGTGTTGAAATAAATCATCATTGTGAGATCTGAAACCAAAGAAAATAAAATCCCAAATGCTTTTTTGGGGCATAGTCTGGTTAATTTTGCAGTTACATAAGATGTGAGTAACCTGCAAATACTTTTCTCACCTTGAAAAGAAGTTTACACCTGTTTTTTCACATCCTACAATGTATTTAGGTTATTTTCCCACCTTCTGCTGCTTGCTTATCTGAGCAGGCTTTTTTCTTTCCCTTGACACAGCATATCTCCAGGCTTTCTTCACATAGGAAAAAAACCCCTACAGAAATGTAACAAAAAAATATGAAAACCATCTGACTTAAAGATGGAGGCACCCAAAAACTTCATGCCAAGTTCCAGCTTTTTCAAGACCAATTACAAAAAATGCTAAAAGCTTAGTAACTATAGCAGCACAAACACCACTGCTACAATATGCCGCAACAGATTGTTCATATGTCACTATTTTTCCAAAGTTCCTTGGCAAACATTTCCATCAGTAAACAAGTCAAATGAGAGAATTGTAAAATGGCCAGCAAAAAGCCTCACTCTTCGTTGGCTAATGAAGTAAAATTCTGGTACTTATCACTAGTATTCTGTTCTTCAGCCCCTCTTCTTTCACCTGTGCTGACAGACTACAGTTGTCTCTGCTTCTGCCTTCTTAAAAAGGCTTCTGCCTGCTATGCCACCCTCCTTTTTATATTGCACGTTTATCAAAGCAATGACATGTCTGAATGTTTGGTCAGATTCTCACCTGGGAGGAAAACTTATATAGATCCGTTAACTTTGTCAGAAAGATGACAAATTACATGAAGTAGTGAGCTGGCACTTCATGTTTCTTGCAGCATGGTGCCCATCAATGGAATTGAGAAAACATCATTAATAATGCCAGTCCACTAACACTTCAAGGCAGACTGGTAGTTCATTTATTTCCTATTGTCTACTCTGTTTTCCTGCTCAATATGTCGGTATCATCAGAACTTATTGTTGAATGAAGTGTCTGGGGAATAGGCCAACTTGTGCTGTATGTTGATGATGGGAAAATGCTGAATGTTTAGGAGTTCTGTGCTTGATTATTGCTGGAATAAGCTCTTGAAGCTGCAAAATAGGTATTCCTACTGTACCAGTACGTACAGCATCTGTAAAATTGGGATTGAAGAGTCCTTTTCTTTATGGAAAAACAGAACCTGATCAACCAACGTTTGAAACATTCCTTCTGGGTGAGCAACTGTAGCGGGTTTCCTGATATTTATAATTACCTGTAATTTGAATGTTCTTTAAAGCTAAGGAAGATTTAGATTTGCTTTTTCATAGATTGAAATAACTGGGAAAAGTCTTACCTTTACCGAAGTCAGTGGAAGCTTTGCCATGAGCTTCAGTATGGAATGAATTTAACTTACAACTCTTTGACTTCACACAAGAAAGGATGTTCTGGCTGTGCTTTGACTTTGGTATTGGCTGCAGTTCCAGGTTGCAAGGAGGGATGAGAAAAATAGTAAATGTGCCTTTTACCAATGGGGGAAAAAAAGGAGATATAACTGACCATAGACCTAAAATGTGAACATATCCATAGCATGTTATCTTTAATAATAAAGAAAATATAATTAAAAAAATATTGGAGCCGTACAAGCAAAATACAAATGTTAATACAAAATGCGCAAGCAAGACTTAGGACAGGAACTGGAGCACAGCACCCCTTGCTCCCTCTTCCTGGCCTCATCAGTGCTGACTTCTTCTTTCATAGGAGTGGTGCATCTTCTCAGGGAGGAGCAGTGAGAGCCTGTGGAGCCCACCATCAGGTGAGAAAGGCTTTGAGATTTTGAATGGTTGCATCCCTCTCCTTCCCATCCCAAAGAAGGCATTGAGTTTGTGTTCTATTCCTCAGTAGTCTTATGTACATGCTGCAGTGTTAAAGAAATGGGCAATGTTGCTGAGAAACCTTTCTCATCGTAAAGCCCAGCTGCATTTTTTAAAGGGCATGGGGAACTGGACATTCTCACGAGCCATAATGAATATCAAGTCTTGTGTTAAACTTCAACAGTTGCTTTTATGCAACCCATCCTTGACTTACTAAGCATAATGGACTGCACAGGCAGGCCTTTATATCTGAGCTTTCAGAGAACTACATCCATACATCATCTTCCCTGTTTATTTCTCTAAGTGCCTTTTTGCAGTGCTCATTTCTCTCCATGCAACATAGCTATAGTTAAACTTATCTGCCCTAACTATTGCTTACTTAAATGGTACCATGAATTGAGGCTCCTGTCGTCACTACCCTAAGTTAATTATGACAGTATTGGCAACAGGACTTTAAGATTAACTTTTGTTTGAGGAGCCTACACAATTCACACACAGTTCACATAATGAAATAGTGTTTGCAGCATGGTTTGTGTTCTTTCCAGCGTTTATTCCTGTATAGCAAAGCACTGAGTTCCCAACAAGCTTAAAAAGGCAAGCGTACAATACAAACCCATGTGTGACCTTCCTGTTGATTTATTCTCAACAGTTAACAGGTGCCTCATACAGAATTCAAACTAATAAATGCAGAAAGACAAAACTAACAACCTTACAATGAAGCATGTCAGGGACAACTTCTAATCCTCTCTGTTTTCATAGCACTGCTTGTGTTGAAAAGAGGAGAGGAAAAAAAAGGAAAGGGAAAAAAGAGGGGTAGAACAAAGAGGAAAATCCTGAAAGAGTGCCCCAGAGAGCTGCAAAATGATTAACTATTCTTTTTTCAAATGCTAAGCATTTCCTTCTCGCTACTGGATGACAATAGAATCATAACTTCATCAGAATTACTTTGAATAGTCTCATTAATGACACATGGTCTTGGTTTGTCCCTGCCTCAAAGTCTGATAATATTTTCATGCCCACTATTGAATGTGTGTTTAGCTTTGCCCTCCTCATTTGTACAATACATTTCACATATCAGATCGTCTGGTTTTGTTCTTGGATGTTCAACAATTCAATAAAAGGTTAACAATAAAAGGGGGGTAAATTCGAGGGAGAGGATAAGATGAAGGTTTATTTCCAGTACAAGCTAACTAAACAATGGGAAGGAAAATGTATTATATCATCTGTAGAAAGCAGCCTACTCCATCCAATTCTAGCCACAGAGGATATTCAGAAAGCACAGGCCTTAAATAAGATTTATTGAAGAGTAGTCTTGCCTTTGTTGTATTAAGTAGAGGCTTTTTCTTCTAAAATAGCTGTTTAACAGAGCAGCTCCCTTCCGAACGCCTGCACAAAGTATTCCTGTCAAGCCTCTACCTTATATAAATATTTTAATTAATATATGCTTTTACCAAATACAAGGAAAAATTAAGCATTAATGCTCACCAGAGACCCTGCCATTAGCGTGATTATCTGAGATTTAATTTCATTTGTGGATGCCACTAATGTATTTTTAATAGATCACTCATTTACTTTCGTTTATTTCCTTTTCAGGTTTTGCAAATAATTTTGCTTCCGAGGCCCACCGGCTTTCCCCTTCAGGCTCTCTACTCTCTGCAGTGTGTTTGTGTTTAAATTAGCCACACCACTGCAAGCTAAGATGCCGATTAATCTTCAAATGTGCCACCAGATAGAAGTTAACAGTCTAGCTGAGGGACTTGAAGCAGGGGACAGTGTTACTGCTGCAAGTCATCTGTTCTGTTTGCCAAAGCAGTAGTTGTGTCACATAGGAGCAGGTTGCCCTTGAAGTATCTTCTCTCCGCGTGAGTGGCAGTGGGTATTGTTGCACAGTATATAAACCTCCTTTTGTCAGCTTGCATTAAGCACAGAATTGACTTGTAAGACATTTGTACTTGGAGAGAGATGATCGATGTCCTGCCTTTAACGAAGGATACATCAGTGCTGCAGCAGAGAGGAGAGATACCAGAGCTGGTTTCTTGGAAAACTACACCAGTATGGTCAAAGTTTTCTACTGTCAAAAAGCCAGTGTAGTTCTGTGTGATCTTCCTGCACTTCTACAGAATGAGAGATGAGAGATAAGCTACTTCTTTCCTGTGACAACAGTTACTAGAAGATATCTCTTCCACACAGACCCTTTCTGCTACCTCATTTCCAAAATAATCCATGCAGTCTTCATCCTTATAGGCATTGCTGGACCCCTACTGGGTTATGGGCACCCTGAGAGTCTTGCAAAGCTATACTGTATCTAGGAATGGGACTCCTGTAGTTTGCTACTTAATCTGAAATAGTCGAACACAAGTACATATAGAGAAAAATCTATTCATAACAGCCTAGATACTATTGACACACTTAAAATGAGCAGTGTCAGACATGTAGGCAACTCATAATTTCCTCTCTTGTACCTTTTAAATCAGCTCCAGTGACAACGGTCTGCTGAATCACCATACATCCTGATGAGGAGGTCAAGGAATGCAAACTGCAAGTCATTCCCACATCAAAAACTGTGAAGAATTTCCTGATGGGAAAGCTAATTCCTCGGGAGGGTTGTGAGTAACTGCAGAAACTTATGAGCTTTGGGAATGAGGAGCACTCTCTTGAAGACTGTGCCATAGTATGAGATGTTCTGTCCATATCTAGAAATGCAGTGTTAGTTTGTTCATTTGCCAGACCAGCAGGTCTCACTAGCTTCAACTCAGATACATAGAAAGTTAAAATACTCTGAAGCAGGAATGAATTTGATAAAAGAAGGACTGAAGACTGCAGGGGAAAATCCCAAGTTTTAGCCAAACTGGTGTGAAATCAAATTGAAGTAAGAATAAAAGGTTTGCTAGCTCCATTATGAATCCACTAGCTGTAAATACAAAATGCAGGCTGTGTAGAAAGAGCTATTGATAATGTCCATCAAGACTGGAATGAATAAGTACTCATACCGATTGGGGCCCTGGCACCGTCCCAGGGTGCCACTTCCATAGTGGCCTCTTCAATGGACTTACAGAGAAGACTTACAGAATGTCCTTCTTCTCCACAGCCAATTCCAGAAGTTATTTTTGACTGCTAGGGATTTTAAGTTTCATCTAGATGCCAAGGTAACCTTGAAATATGTGAAGGAGACCTGGCTGTGATCATTCATCTGTGCGTGATGGACTGCTTGTGATGAGAGACTGACTATCAGTTGCTGTATCAGCCAGCTATGGTGATGAGGGTCTGTGAAGAGGTCAGGGAGCTTCAACAGAACCCAGCAGTCTGGACAATTTCCAAAATCATGGCACTAGAAAACAGTCTTCTGTTGAAATAAGTCATACAAGGAGGAAGCCTGCTGTATGTGAGATAATGAGACCATGGGTTTAAGAATTGCAGACAGTCTGAAAAGGGATTTGTTCCCAGCAAAGATTGTCTTGGCGTTTGCTTTGTGAGTCCCCAGTGTGCAAGGACTTACGTAAACCATAAAACTTTCCCATAGACTATGAGTTATGTCAACTGCTGAACCAGGAACAATTTACCTGTGATTGTCCCACTCCACAAATATAATGTCTTTTAATATATTCTGGTGTTATATAAATGTGGGATAGATATTTTTGGGGTAAAAACCTGGGCATTGATTTCTTTTTAGTGCTACAAAAAAATATTTGGCCATTGATTATTGCAGATGAAAACCCTGCTATACAGTATGTGCTTTTAAGAGATGCACACAGGCATCACCATAAAGGTATACCATTGTCTTCTCTCCATTTGCGAAAGAAATGTGAGTTCCATTTAGATGAGTATAAGATCATAATAATAACTGTGCTGGTTCAACCCAGGGATCATTATTCACTCTCCTATTTCCAAATATTGTTGCAGAATGAAGTGTCAGTGTACATGGAACACAGGGACCTCTGGGATATCATTACTGCAGTCAGTGGCACATCCCTGGTCTTCTGCCTGTTCTTGTTCGCCAGCATGTGAATGTACTGTAAGCAGCAGACATCCTCTAAGTAACCAAGCATCCTGGTGGGCTGTTGAGGTCCACACTTTTCATCATCATCCTCTAGCAACTTGGAGTGACTGGATTCTGAAGAAAGGCTCCAGGCAAAGACACTCTGCAAAATCATCACCTGCTTCTTCCTCTCTGATTCTGGCCTCATCCAGTGGCCTCATGTTCATGTTTGGCCTCTACAGTGCCAAAAAAGATCCCTTACCAAGAGAGAGGAGAAGGCAAGACAAGGAATTGATACTACGTGAACTGTCCCCCAGAGTACGTAATTGGTATCCATGCAAGTATCTGTAAGCAATATGTTCCAGCTGGTCTTTAGCTCTTCTGTCAACTAACCTGAACTAAATACTCTTTCAAGTTGCGTTTATTATGTCTGTTGAACGATGGCGTTGTCCAGAATGTAGTCTAATTCATTTTAAATCCTTAAAGAATAGGGCAAATTTTACTCTGACAATGGTGATTAATTGCAAATCTTTAAGTCCATTTTGGACTAGAAGTGTTCAAGATTATTCTTGATGAACTATTGAACTGATTAATCTTTTGTTTCCTTTTGTCCTGTTTCTGAACTGATGAGCTTTTCTATGAGCGTGTTAATTGCTAAAAAAATTCTTCTAACTCTTGCCAATTCAAATAAAAATGATTACAAAGGTTTTTGATGAATTATCCCTGCTACTGTTTCTTTAAGAATCTGGTATTTTTCAGGCATTAGGTTTGTCTGCTTAGGCAAGTCTTCTATTTCTACACTATGTTTAGATAATTTAGCCTGCTAAAATGAGAAAATAACCAAAACCATCTAACCCATAATGACTTGCGATATTACTTTTCAGCATGGGTTATTATTCAGTGGGTATTGTGAATTATTTAGGATTCATAAACATCTTCAGGGCTGAAAACATTCATCATGCAGATATACATATGCAGTTAATACTAATAAGCCACAAATAATAACTGAATGAGCTGACAGCGCTTATGACAAAATTATTCACTGTTTTTTGTGGTATTTAACCAAGTCTGCTTAGGATCCATAAATAACTGCTGATTTCCAGATTCTGAAGGTCTGATAGAACTGTTGGATCATTTTTCTGATTTTCAAGGTGGTATAGACCAGGTACTACTCCTAGTTATGCTGGATGGTGGTTTATCTATGTGCATCGACCATTTTAATCCTGCTGAGTATAGATAGACTGCAAAGGTTTAAGTAAAAGCAGAAAAAAGTCTGGTATTGTCATTGATGAGGCTAAATGAGGAAGAAAAATGCATGTTTAGTGTAGCAGCTTCATATCTAAACAGTGAAGCAGTCATGTTACAGTTGAAATTTCCTCCATATAGAAGACAGAAGGGTTTAGGGAATTTCTTATTCCTTCATTTTGCAAAATCATGTAGAATCATGATGCAAAATAAATTCCAGAGAACAGCGACAGTTGTTCCTCTGTAGCAAATGTGATTGCTAATGGAAAGAAATGCAAGACAGCCATCTGTTGGATTACACAGCAACACGCTTGGTTTCCAGGTCCCAGTGTGGGCTGTCAGTAGCCCAGAAAGGAACAAGAACAGTGCTCATTGCAAAGGCAGATGGTGTTTGTGGACAGTTTAAATTCAGGCTGAGCGTAAGTCCTCTAAAAAGGAAAAGCACGTGTCTGAAAATGGGTCCTGGGAGTGCTGCAGACATCTGGGATGAAGGCAAGTCTTTGTCATCAGTGTGTTACTGGTTGTACAGAAGTTTTCTGCATCTTTTCACAAGTAACAATTCTATACTGCAGGACTGTGTGGCGAGCTGCCATCAAAAGTGATGGATTCAGCACTGGTCCACTGCTTGTGAAGAGCAAACACACAGCTGATCTCAACATGCATGTCAGTGTAGAACAGAAGGTGAGCTTGTCCCTGGATGTGTATGACACCTTCATATATGTATTGTAAAGGGCATACTAGTGAAGATCACAACCATGTTTGTCTTTAAAAGGTTGGGTTTAGTGTAAGGTTTGACTTAGATATTTTGAATCCTTATCTTTTGTGTATTATTGGCTTTTAATAAAAACTTTTTCTATCATATTGATCATTAAGTGATACAGTCAATAACTGGGTTTTTGGCTGCCCCAGATCTACTGATCCAAATCTACAATTTGATAAATTACCCTAGTTGCACATCACTGCCATCAACACTGAGGGTCTGAGCCAGTGTATCATCTTTCCCATCCAAGATACTGTGCCAGACTTCTACTTTGAAGTGATTTTGTACCTTTCTTAGATCTGGGGCCATTTAAATAGGCTTAGTTCCCAATACCAGGGAGGTGACTGCATTCTGCTGTTTGTCTTCAGATCTTTTTAGTAGACGGATATAAAACAGTGGATATACTGGTCCCCCTCTTACCACAGTCTTCAGTGTAATGCTCAAGCTCATGTTATCTCTCTTCCAGGTAACAATAACACAAAGGAGAACTCCTGATATGGTACCAGGGTGCTGGGGGTTTGTGCAGGGATTTGTAAGCCTCGTGCATATTGCTGTTGTCACTTCCATTACAGCTGCAAGCTGGTACTCAGAACTAAGCTCTGAACCACAGTGATTTCAATGGAAGTATTATCAGTGTTTTTATCTGTCACAAACTGTGCAATTTTCAAGAGCTTCCTGTCTTGCCTTTACTTATTTTTTTGTCCCTGCTGAGGCCAATTACACTTAAAGCTGGAAAAATTGAGCCAGTGTTGAAAATCACACCCTATGTGTTCCTCTGAGTACCAACAGATTGAATTTCAAGTAAAAATGAGTGAAGTAAAAGGTCACTTGTTAATTCTAACATAATTTATATGGGTGTAAATTAATTTTGGTTCTTTCTCTGTCTTCAGGTTCCATCACATGTTCTTCCGTAGGTCACTGAAATCACAAGAATGGGTAGCAGCTCATGGATGTAAAAGTTAAAGGGAGACGGACAATCATAAGAAAGGTATCAAAATAACCAGTTACACTAAATAATGGAGCAGAAAACCACACTGGCTGAGCTGCACAAGTGATTTGTTTGCTGCATTTTGTGGCAGACATCCATTGTGAATATTTGACACATGTGATTGCTTTGGTGGAGATATTCAAATTGTTTACAGACAGTGAGGACAGGACCACTGCATTCCATGTGATAATCATAAGCCTCATATTCTGCATTCCTGTGCTGGTTTTTTTATCTCCAGTAATTTGGCTTAGACTTGACAGCTTCTGCTTGTGATGTGTTTATCCCATATGTTGTCATCAGCAGATTAATATTATGCTCTAAATAAGATTCAGCTGATACCAAACTGATAAAGCTGGAAGGACAAAGGTACCAGCTGGGCTGGGCCAGCTGGTTAACATCCCAAGAGATCTTGCTGTGAGCGGAATACCTGTCACTCAGGCTGTAACTTCCTGAGAGTTTTAAAATTACATAGGCAGGCTTTATTAGTGATAATTTCTACAGCCCCTAACAGAGGATCAGAATTAGTCTTCAATGCCCTTGATATGCAAAAGTGTTTGTAATATGTGTAGAAGGTAAATCATGTGGTTTCAGTCCAAACTCGATGAACAGTTTAGTTGGAAAGGCCTTTCAGTCTCTGTATAAGCAACTGTTAGAACAGGAGTTATACTCATGTCCCACTTGCTAATAAAGTCTTCTTACCTTAACACAAGGCTGCTAAAAGGGGAGAAGAAAAAGGTCATACAGTTTCAAGGGAGATGCCTGACAGATGGTGTACTAGTTCTAAGAGAAGCTGGCTTTCCTGCTATGAAAGGTTTTATTTTTGCTTACTCAGCAAATTATACCAAAAAAGGTCTAGTCTGGTTCTGATTTTATGTTATATTTAGTATGAATTTCACGACTTTGCCTCCATTTTAATCTATAAAGCCTGGATTTTACCCTTCAATTTAAATGACCTGGTTTTGAAATTGCTGACTGCTGCTGTTTGAGGTATTCACTTCCAGAAGCTCCTGGGGAAGAGGGACGGATCCCTAACCTCAGAGCAAGATACAAGTTTTATCCTGCATAAATAACTCCATTCTAAGAAGCAATCTGGACAGGGATATGGGAACTGATTTGTTTTGAAGGCAAGGGAAAAGTTACATGGCTTCAACAGAAAGTAAACAGTCACATTATGTTTACTGAAAGCAAAAGAAAAACATTCAGAAATTTGGGAGCAAAACCAAACCTCTTTTTTTGATAGAACAGTTTCACAGTAATTCCAAATATATTTGTTAATAACCTCCAAGCTTGGCCTTTGACCCCAAAACCAAAATAGGAGAAGGTTTTGTCTTTGTTGCTCAAGGCGGATGAGTTTGTTAGAGCAAGATAACAAATGTGGAATATGTCACTACAAATACCTAAGGGGAAGGTGACACTTCAGGTGCTTGCCTCTGGCTAAGTATGTAAGGCCAGTGCTATATTCTTCTCTAGGTACAACCTTTCTGCTTACCTTACAATAAATTAAACTGACTGCTTGTCTTTGCTAAGGCTAAAGAAGCATTATTTTGTATGTATGTTTGTTTTTTTCCTTTTAACCTCAGGGTAACTAATACACCTCAGCTTTCCTGAGGTAAAAACATAGCGAAGGAGAGACACTTCAATTTACAAGATCAGTGCTATACCTCTGCCTAAGGCTGACTTAGCTAAATTCATCTCACAGTAAAACTGAAGCACTCTGACATTGCTGTCTTTTCTTTTTTTCCTCCTTTTCTTCACCTCACACAACCTTGTGTGTGCTAATTACAACACAGCACATCTTGAGCAATGAATGGTTTTAACTGCAGCATACCCAGGTTATGCTAGTATGTCACAATGCTGATGATACAATACTTATCTTGAATGTAATTTATCTTTTCCCATAGGCAAGCAATATTCCTCCTCTTGGCTCATTACTCAGTTGTATATTTCAATTTGATTCTCTCGAATGTGGCATTCTGCTGTTCTCCTTGCCAGATGTACCTGCTTAGATTTAGCTACTTCTAAAGTGCTTCTCCAGCTGTGGGCTTTCTGTGCCGCAGTCATCTGCTCTTCACTGAAGCAGGTGCAATTAGCATAGGAATAGTATTTGACATCCCTGCACGATTTATCCTCCCACCCCAGAGTGACAAGCTGAGATTTTCTGACTTCCTGCACTTAAACAAGCTCAATTTCCTGTGACTCTTTTTCAGTTGTTTTTATTCTCTCTTAAATATGAATTAATAGCCCAGGATCCCGACCCTATTTCTGAGCTTCTTCATTTCACTTTACAACAGAAAAAAGTCTGTACATCACTGTAAAAATAAATTCTTTATATTCCATCCCCACTGCATCCAGTTTCCTGACTGTACTATTACAGAAGTTATACTGGGTTATTCTGGGTACTAACACTGATAGATATCTCTTAGTGTATTGTGCTTCCCTAACTTGGAAACCTCTCTCAGCTGTTTTCCTTGAAGTTCATTTATGTGCCCATTCCTCTATTGACATATCTCCCAACAACCCACATTAAGTTGCGCTGAGTGCCCTGCAGAGAGTCGTAGTATTACAAAGAGCTTTCTAGCACATAGTCTCACTTTATAATAGTCAACTTTGTTGACTAATGTGGTCAACAAATGTTGACCATATTTTTGAGGTCAACAAAGTGCATGAAGTGTTTCAGCTCAAATACTCTTATGTATTTCTAGAAAATACATTACCAGCAATATATTTTTGTCTACTAAGGAGAGCCAAGAAGTTGATGAGTGTCCAACCCTTTCCAATATAGATTAAAAAATCCTATTGCCTCACCAAGCTGCAAAGTCTTCCACTAAGTGTGAATCCAGTTTTACTGTCTCTGCTTAACGGTAAAACAAATTTTATCTTCTTATTCCAAAAAGTTTTAGGTATAGCTTTGATTGGAGCCAAATGCGGTGGCATTAATCTGTGCTAATAGTGGCAGTTCAGAAATCAAAATCCAAGTGAGCATAAAATGGATTTAGCATAATGCTCTCAAACATAATCAAATTTTTGATAAATTGGCCAATTTTCCTGCTAATTGTGTGATTATCCCAGAAAATGAACTGTGAATTATATGCTCTGTAATACATTTATGACACTGATGTGAAAGGCATTTGATGAAGGAATTATTTGACCCAAGATGTTTATTATTTAGATGTTTTTTAGATTGTACAAATCAATCTCAGTATTAAGGACACTCCAGTTATTGAAGACATACACTTGAATTTTAGTCTCTAAATAATGATGCTTAACATTAACCCACCATCCAACTGGCACGATCCAAGCCAGGGCAGAAATTAAAACCAACATAGATGATGTGTGTGTGCATATATGCTGTCTTTAAATTTTAAAGTCTCTAAACATATGTATATATATATGATTCACTGCATTCTCAGGACACTTTAATGTGCCAATACTATTAAATAAGAAATTAAAAAGGGTATATTTTTAGATGCTAGAATGTATCTATGTGAGAGCAAGCTATAGTTCAAAGGCTTGCTAGCCACCTGTGCTCGCTGTCTGTGCAGCAGCAGGTCTGCAAGTGCCACCCAGGCACCACTTTTCAACAGTTCTCTGGCAAAAGGAAATGTTACTTGAGTCATTCACAATATTCTGTTTCCTCACCTGCAAATGAGTAGTTTTCCTGTTGATTTTAGACTTCACCCAAGTGCTGTGCTGTACCAAACCAGCTGTATTTTCTCACTCAATTTATAGCACATAATATTACCTGCCTGTCAAAAACCTAAGTAGTGTAAACTAAGAGCATATTCTTTCATGACCACTTTGTCCTTTCTTACATAAAACCACACCTGCTTGTATTTAAAGCTCACAGGTAGTGATATTTCTTATGTCACAGAAGTCTCTGATGCATTTAAGCAAGGTTCTGGATTTTGCCAAAGCCCAATTCTCTGGCAGCATAAAATCCTGGAAGAAGGTGGAAACAGGTGCAGAGAGGATGCTGTGATTTAGCAGGGGTTTTTTCCTCAATGGCTGGGTTTTTTTCTGTAAGACCACTTGAGGCTTAAGGTGCTCTTGAGTAAAAGTGCTTTATCCAGTATCAGGTTCTGACTAGCTGGGATTGGCAAGAGCTTTTCAGGATTCAAATCCTGTTTGGCAAGTTCAACCTTTAAAGTCCCCATCTTTATATACAGTAATATTGTGTAGTAATGAGGCTTCTCTAATTTAAACCAAACATTGAAACGGTCTCTTAATTGCCTTGTGTTATCAAGTTGGCATAACACCCTCCTTGCCCCTTCCCTGCAGAGCAACTGAACCTCTGTAATTCAGGAAAGGCTCTTGGCAACGTCTAGAGTACGAGGGTTGCTGTGCCAAGACTACTGCTTTTATACTTCCTTCGGAAAAATGAAGTTCCATCAGAATAATTTTTTGCAGGACTATTCCCATCCCAACTGTACCATTGACAAATATGTTTGTAAATGTTTCAAGACAATCAATGACCTGTTTTTGTTTGCATTTTCTTATTGACTTTTGCCTTTCTCATTTCCTTTTATTTTGACAGGCTATTATGCTGCATTTTCAGGTTTAATATGAAATAATCAAAGGCATTTTAGAATTGCAAGTCTGCTTAGTATTTTATGAATATCAATTTTTCTCCAAAGTAAGACAAAATAAAATTGGGAAAAGTCAGACCATCCAACAGGATGGAAATTCTGTAGCTGGTTTCATGTTCCCCTTTGTGCTTTTGAGCTCCAAGGACCTGATTCAGTGCCCAGCAAAAGAAATTGGAAGCTTTCTCTCCAACTTAATTACTTTGGACTCAACTTTAAGACCAAAATCTTCCAGTCTAATTATAGAAGCCAAGCGGCTTTTATTTTCTCTTTTCATTTTAAGTATTCCTGCTGCTATGAAAATCCAACTGGCAGGAGGAAACCTGCACTGAACATCTGTATTTAAGTCAATGTAAGAAAGTGAGGGGGCTCCCAGTGTCTGCTGAATTCCAACTAAGCCAGAGATTTGAGTTGAACTAGTGGAATCCGCCATGAACCATTACTTGGCTCCAATGCCTTGTTACTGGATCCCTATGAACATTGTGATGTTGAATGTTCAGGAACAATGTTTTATAAATGTTTTAACAATGTTTTATAGATATTAAAGATTTTGATGTAGATTTCTCTTTTTTTCCTTTTGGGATCGAACAGGTTTCCTGAGGCAGGGGGATTGAATATGGAGTTGAGATGGAGCACCGAAATGATACTGGTCACATGCCAGTATTCAAGTACGCTGCCTCGAGTGGTTCACTGTTGCATCTGAGCACTCTCACAAGTTCTTGATGCCACCAGAAGCACTTCAGGACAAGAGATCAGATCACCACCTCTATTACAATCGCATGAATCACTCTGCCTCATCAAGGTAACACAGGTAGAAGTGATAAGAAGTTATCAAGTGCTGCTCTCATCACCACCCTTACACCCCATCCTGTTCTGTAATGGGGGGTGGGCTGTTTCCTCAGCTCTGCCTTGCTCTGTGCAATGTGGTGAACCAAGAGGAAATAAAGCCTTTAACTCCTCAGCCATTCAACCCAAGCACAGAGAGTTAAGCCTCACTTTGTAATTTATATCTTGATTCACCCAATTCAGCAAATATTACCCTGGACCCATAGAGGGTGTCACTTTCACAGAGCAGTTCTTTAGATAGGAGCCATTATAGTAGTGACCAGCTGATTTGCTTGAAAACTTAGCAGTACATTGTTGGAAAGGCAAAAGAAATTTTGGTTATGTGCACTGTGTTTCACTTCTGCTGTAATGCTTTTGTGAGATGTGATTCTTTTGGCCTGCTCAAAAGGTAGGTGTTTTCTACAGTCTTTGATAGATATGTAAAGTAGGTGTTTGGCTTGCAGATTCTTCCTGCAGGTAAGGTACCAGTGCACTTGTTTCTTCCATTACCAAGCCTCTTTTGTCAGGCTTTTGGGCTTGTTTAAGCTATCTTTGTAAGACTCATATGTTGGTGTTTGTGGTTTTTTTATTAATATC